>JBCAUG010017890.1:0-10828 GCA_038406175.1 Haplosyllis leylae
TATCCCCCCCCCTGTGAATGGACAGACAGCTGTGAAAACATTACCTCCTCTCGTACTACGTACGCGGTCGGTAATAACTGTAAAGGCCTGGGAAAATGGGAGCACTTTTTTCGTATTTGCATGGTATGCATATCTGTGACAGGGACAGTGAGGCCGAGTGTCCAATACTACTGCGGGGCTGAGTAGCATGAAGACCGCTCATGATACAATATATTGTGATAATCTAAATTCAGGCAACTTGCAAACTTTAACGTCCAAGTTTTTTTTCTGATGGAGAAATTTTTTCTTACCTTTGGAAGGTGTCCACTGCGCTCTGCCAGCAAAAGTGCATTTCTGATGCTACCAAATGTTCTCTCATCATCTGTCCAAGGATTTTTTTCCCTTAATGAACTCAAGTCCATCATCTTTTTCATACAATTACTCAAAATGGAAAGAAAATTTCAAAACAAAAAAACTGCCGCGTTGAAAAATACCGCCATTTGTAAATACTGTGTCAAGAATAAATGTATACTTAAAATAAAGTACGTTTTTTGGACGCGCAAATTCTAGACATATAGCGGATACTTGGGGACATTATTTTCCAAGACATTGTGAAGTCGTCATCAAATATTTGGCTGCAATATTTTAAGGTTGTAGGTGGCTTTTTGTCTCATTTCTTTCTATATCTTATCAACAGAGAATATATTTGTATATTCATAGAATATTTAATTTATTTTATGTCTCACAAAGATTATTTTACGGAATGTAATGGGAAGGATATATATTATCGCTCGCCTGGATTGTCATGTACACTTCGCTGATCCGATCGGAAGGGAACCAAGGGCCGATGTGATTCGGAAGGATTTTACTTTATAACAAGCAAACATAATAATTGACACGATTATTATCGTCTCCAGTACTGTCTCAAATGTTAAGCTTATTTTGTACCACAATAACTTCAGGTCAACTCACATATGAACATGGGTTTCAATTTTCACTGGAAAACGCACAACTTTATTTTAACCTAGATCTAGATTGGTGAAGAAAATAGTATTACCTATGCGAAAAGACATTGCCACCACACTGTAGTTTCATTTTGTAGATTCGAAGAACATTGAATAATATTTTTCAAATTGCAACTCAAGAGCAATGGCTGACCAGAATTTGGCTAGTAATCCGTTTGCTGCATTATTTCCAAGCCTGTCAGATGCTCAGCAGTTCACAGCAAATTACAAGGCTCAACTACAACAATCAGGTATACCCCTGGACCACAACGATCATTACAGAATAAAATATACACTTCATCCTTTTATTTTTTAGAATTAGGTTAAATTACTAAGTGTACAAACTGAAATCGATTGGGCCTTCCTAGCATGCTACATACCCAATACCCAAGTGTGTACATAAAAATTTGATGTGGTTATTTGCACCTGTGAATGTGAACAATCCATTATGGAATCTATTGTTTTCATTTGAATTGAGTAATAAGTGGATTCTTCTAAATGGTATAGATTTGAAGACCAATTATTTCTTACAGGTTCACAACCCACACCGGAAAGTTCATTTGTCGATGACAATGTTCCAGAGGAAAAGGTACCCAAAGATGTCGGCACACTTGCACAAGAAAAACTTAAATTCAGCAATCTCATCGAGAGAATATTTCTGATAACTTTAGATAGAGGTAGAGTCACGCGTCATTGACTTTTCAATTTTATATCGAATTTCTGGGTCTTTGGTGACAGAAATAAATAAGAAAGTCCAATAGTGGTTTTATTCTTGGCGAAAATCAAGCAGAATATGTAAACGTTGCCTGTAATGATCAATTTAGAAAGTGGGAGACCAGGACGTCCAACGAGATGTGTGTACATGAAAGATCTTCAAGAAACTCTTGATCAGTACTGGCTGGACCAGGAAAATCTTGAACAGGTAATCCTGTCCGACTGCAAATCAAATTTAATAAAATAAACTTTAATTCAAATCATGAAATATAATTTGCATGGGCGTGGTGTGTATTGAGAATTTGAGAAACTTTTGTGGAAACACCTTTCCTTGTGTGTTTTTCGACGTGCCTTCTCACGATCGGAGTAGCCTATCTTCTCACTGTGGTATCTGTGTGTTCGTACGGTTGCTTGATTGTTTTCTTGTGGCCAATTACAAATTTTCAAAAACTTCATCGGATTTCAAATACAGTATTCCATAACTGAAATGTGTTTCAGCAACTTTGATTTTTGGGAATCAGATAGGGCGTGACACAATGCTGGTAAGCATTCTTGTTATAATTGTTCAGTTTTTAAAGTGGACTCTAAAAAAATCTAGTGTGTTGATCTTGTAGGCGGTTTTTGAGCGATTAATGCTAGAAAATGCTGGCGAACACGTTATTACAACATCTGGAACTCTTCCCGATCACAGTGCCGCTAGTGCAGCAGGGGAATCGTCACTGTTGTATTATCTGTGCCAGTCATATGCCAGAGCTCAGCATGAACTTCAAGGTGCAATAGTAAGTTCTCCAATTTATTATGTTATATCTTACAAATTTAAGATAACCGCAAAATTTTTGAAAGAAATAGAATTGCTCCTTTTCTCAGCTTTCAACCTGTAAGCATTTTAATTGCAAAACAATTAAGTGCTGATTCACTTCTGAAGTGTAGAAAATTCGAAACGGATTTTTTGTAGGAGGATGCGGTTGATGTTGTACAGAAATGCATGGAAGTGACTATCAACAACGGCAGGATGTGTATGCAACATCCAGAGATTTTTGCCAGCCTTAATCCCCAATCTCAGTTTTTTAACATAATAAATGACGATTACAGTAACAGAGGTACATTTAATCGTAACTTGCTCCACAGTTTCTATGTAATTTGCATTTCTATTTGTACCAATATTGATTCAATCATTAATTTACCATATTGTTATCAATGAAAACATTTTTGTTACAGACTATGATCATTTCGAAGAATACTTCGAAAGGGTATGCAATGAAATTACCGCTCACGAAGATGAAGGTTACTTGTTTTCAAATACAAATTCAGTTATCATAAAGTATCAGTGCTTATTCGTATAGCTTTTTGAGGATTGAGGAGTATTTTGTTACCGTAGTTAAATATTTTGATCAACAACTTGGCCCCCTATTTCAACTTATGCATTATTCAGTTTTATTTGTAATTTGAGTAATAAACTGGCATAATATGGCCAATGGGTTTTGTTCTTCAGGCACATTGGCCGAGGTAATGTTACCAGTTTTAAAGTCATTGTATGAGAAGATAAGGAAAGATGCGAGTCTGGTACAGAGTACCATCTTCCTCTACATCAATACTGTGGCATTCTTCACAAAGACCCCTCATCTTGGTATGGTAAGTCATAACTTGGTACAGCTTGATTTGAATGACCAAGGACATCGCTCAGAAAATGAAACATATACCCCAGAAAGATTATACCATTGCTGCTTTACAATACAGGTGTTCATGAACTTCATCAAACCAAGGGACCCGAGTAACGGACGCTCATACGAGAACACAATACTTGGAGCTCTTCTGTCAGTTAGCTGTATCGTGAAGAATGATAACGGACCGTACGAATTTTTTGACAAACCTTCGAGGAAGCCAAAACAAGAACACGACATCACAGAAGCCAATATTCATCATGTGAGCATACGCTTATTCATGATAAGAAAATTTCTTACACATTCAATATACGAACTTAATAGATTAGAAAAAAAAATTTTCTGCCCTTTTCCAGATGACGGGTATTTTAAATGACAAGATGTATCACTTGGTTTATGCTTTTCTAAAATGTGATCCGGAAGTGCGACATAGACTGCTTGACTGGTTAGGTTCCTGTATGCATGCCAACGCAGGTAAATGTGTCATAATTTGGTTAGAATTAACACGAACATTCAGATTACGTTACCGGAATCCTAACTTGCGACCTCTTCACTTGTAGGTCGAGCGAAAATTTGGTCAACACAGCTTCCTGCACTGTTAAACCAGATGTATTGTACAGATGGGTTCTACATGAGTCTTTGTGGTGTACTTCTGCGTCTTTGTAAACCCTTCTCAGAACCTAGATCCCCTAAATTGCTGAAAGTTCAGCCGACATACTGCATGGCAACTGGGGGAACTGCAGAGGAGAGACGACGGAGAAATATTCACATGACAAGTAAGAACTGTAGTTTACGAAAAGTTTTCTTTTGCTTAGGTAATTTGATATCTACATGGACAGTTTTAAGGACTAAGACTAAAATATCACTAATTTTTGTGACTTTTGTGTGTTGTAGATTTAGCAGAGGAAACTTGTCTCATTCCACAGTCAGAGGCAGAGAACGAACGACTTCAACCTGAGGAAAATTACAACTTTATGTCAGAATGTTTTTATATGACGCATCGCTGCATCAATCTAGGTTTGATTATTTTTATAATATTCACAAATTGCATATGTAGCAATGAAGAGTCACACACGTGGAAATGTTTACCTCCTCGATGGAAAGTTGTCAGGAAAATATATTATTCACGTTCAATAACGTTGATAAAAATCCTTTTTCTTCAAACAAGTTAATTGGCTTTCATCTACAGGTATGCATGTAGTTTTGGAACGACTGATGAAATTGAATCAAGAGTTGCACAGAATACAGGCCATCTATCAGGACGTAGTGAGACAAGGTGGTGAGGACTCAAACACAGGTGTTAGAATAAAACAGCAGATGGAGAAAGGTATTTATTATTACTGTTTTTGGTTGAAGTAGTCGGCATCGTGAATTTAGGCTTCATACTTTAAGAGGACACAATTTTTGTTCATACTGAATATACTTTGTCTACCTTGTAGTGATTTTACGTTTCAAAAGAATGACATTATTTTTCTTTTGCAAATAATGAGGTACACTTTCTTTTTGAGGTATGACCTTATTTCTCTGCATGAAGGCAGCACTCACAGAACCTGGACTGCTAGAACTCTGTTTTAATTTCTACACGGCAACAGCAACATATTTGACTCACATGGCGACCAATGACGGCCACAGTGCTTTTACTGGAATTGATTTCCCATTGTCTGAGGACGTACCGGCTGCCATGGCTTGTATTCCAGAGTTTACAGCAGATAATATCATAGATTACATGTTATTTCTCAAGCGTTTCCAGGACTCAGTGTATGAGGTAAGAAATACAAGACAAAACAACTGATGAAACACATTTTTCTTACTTTTGATGGAACCTACAGTAAAAATTTTACGTAACGACTGAAAACATTGCAAGGAAATAATATTTTGCTCTCTGCATTTTATCCCATATCTTGTGTATATTTCAACTGAATGTTAAATAAAAAACTACCTTCATTTCAGTCAAATGGAGAAAAACTATCACACTTAATGACCTTTGTATTGGTCTTCATGGGAAGTCCAGAGAGAATGAAAAACCCACACTTACGTGCCAGAATGGCTGAAGCCCTTGAGTCCCTCATGCCACCGAAAGATCAGTCCCAAACATCTCTAGTCATGGCTCAGTAAGTTGAACACGAAACCAATCTGATTTCAGGAATATAATGTTTTGAAGTAACAAGTTTCTGGCTTTGAATATAAGAGGTACTCTGAGTAAGTCGGAATTAAATATTTAGCGTAATGTTTGCGTTCAGTGGGAAAAGGCACATGCGCGATTTATTTGTTGGACATTAAAGCTGTCTCTTTGTCTCTCTTATTGTTTCAGTTACCACAGGCAGCGGCTGTTTTACCAGCACCCGTTGATATCAAATCTCTCAGCCACCCTACTGCATGTGTTTGTTAGTATAGAAATGACAGGACAAGGTGTAGAATTCGAACAAAAGTTTAACTACAGGAGACCTATGTACACAATACTCGAATATATCTGGGATATTGAAGTTCATAGAGATGCAATAAAAGTAAGTACAATTACCGTTTTTGTTCTTCGACGGTCATTTAAAATTTAACGCCAACTACGGCAGCTTGAGAACAAAATGCAATTCTTCTCCAAAAACGTTAAATTACATTAAATTCAATGTATTAACGTTCAGTTTTTGTGGAAAGAATCACTGTGTTGTGTTGTTCACCGAATTATGTTTCATTTTTCCACAGGTACTTGCAGAACACGCAGAGGAACACATAGAAGACACAAATCCTCCGCTTTTCCTACGTTTTATAAATCTTCTCATCAATGATGCTATATTCCTATTGGATGAAGCCATCCAGGTCAGTTTCTACACTGCGGTGCTGGCAAAAGTTGCACTTGCGTACTTTCCATGTTAATTGGACTGAGTGGACACTAAGTAGCTTGGCGTTTATGGCTCAGTTCATGTCACTCTTTTCCAAGTCAGAACAGGTTACTGTCCACGCCATAAATTAATTGTGAATTTCCTTTATATGTGACATTGTACGTCTTTGTAGTACATGACCCAAATCAAGGAGAAACAGGAAGCAAAAGAAGGGGGTGAATGGGAATCGCTGGAAACGCAACAGAGACAGGAACAAGAAGGGATGTTTCGACAGCTTGGGATGCTCGCACGTTTCCACAACATCATGGGCAATGACACCATACATTCCCTGGAAACCATAAGCCGAGAAATCAAGAACATATTCTGCCACAGTGCGATAGTTGATAGAATAGCCGCCATGTTAAATTACTTCTTGGTTCATCTCGTAAGTAAGCCCAGCTTTTCCTCAAACCGAAGCGAATCTCTCCCAACAGATCTCGTTCGTATGCATTGATCCACAATTTTTAACTTAAAAAAAAAAGAACAATAATCATTTCAAAAGAAAATAATAACTTCGCTGCCTTAAAGTATGTCAAATACATTTTAATAAAATTAATATTGACACATTCTTTGGCCTGTTACTATGTAGGTCGGCCCAAAGAAAAAGAACCTGAAGGTGAAGGATTTTGATGAGTACAGTTTCAAGCCTCAAGAAACGGTGTCACACATTTGCCAGATTTATCTCAATCTCTCCGAATCGGACGAGTTCTGTCTGGCTGTATCACGTGATGGAAGGTCCTACTCCCGTGACCTTTTCGTTCAGGCGGAAAAAGTTTTGCACAGAATCCATAAGCCTATGGACATGATCATGCAATTCACTGAAATTTCCGCCAAAATCAAGGTAAATAAGACTCATCCTCAAAGCATAATTTCATTTTCATTTGCCACAAGAGAATTCAGGAAGACTTTTTTTATAATTTAAAGCAGAAGATGTCGAGTAATTTTCGAGTAAATAAGTTTCGTTTGAAGTAACCGATTGTCTTTTTTTTCAGGCACTTGCAGCAAAACAGCAAGAGGAGGATGAAGTTTTGGAAAATGCTCCAGAAGAATTCTTAGATCCACTTCTCGGAACGTTTATGCACGATCCAGTTTTGTTACCGACGTCCGGACAAACAGTGGATAGATCAACTATAGCTAGGCACATTTTAAGGTAAGATCCTTCCAAAATAAAAAATTTAACAAAAAAGGCGCGATACTCTGTGCGTGCTGAACATTAAAAAAAACACACACATAATTAATCACAACGTACTAGAATCGGGAAATATTTTTACAGGAGTAAATGGCTTCTACAACGCGTGATTTATAAACAATTTCAAAGACATGTTATGTCATATCTTTTTGAGCTCCCCAGTTTTTCATGAAATTGTTTGTAGTGACCAGTTCGACCCATTTAATCGAGCGCCACTGACAATGGAGATGGTTGTTCCGAACACTGAGCTCAAGGCGAAAATAGATCAATGGAAGAACGACAATAACTTATCGACGGACTCGTGATGACGGTTAACTGTTGTAGAAATTTAATGTCGAGATTCCAGACTTTGATGTTAATGAACTCACCTGTCGAATTTTTTTTCCAAATTGATTCTGCAAGTACTACGTAAGTGGTAAGTAATTAGGAACATTAGGGCTGTGGTGGCCATTGGAGAATGGTCTATGTTATTAGTACTTTGTTTCAGATGTATCGAATGTCATGGCCGATATGTTTATTTTTGGAAAAACTCGGGGTAGGGCATGGTGACGCAAGAGATGCGAATTCAGGCAGTACACGTCGAGGCACATACCGCAAATTTCCACTTCACCGTACATGTGCATGAGATAATATTTTTTCTGGATGTTTGTCACTGCAGTAAAAATTAACACTTTAAAGTCCAACGTTTTACATTGCCGACAGTTAATTAAATGTTTCTAAGTGCTCTTAATTAACAGAAACTCAATGTAACTTACAAAAACGATGCGAGAAAATCACAAAGGAACTGAAAATTGAAACTGCACCTCAAATTGAATATACAAGGATGAATTGGAAAATTTGCGGTTAATTTCATTTCGGTTCAATTCCGTTGTTTCTGTGTTTGTTTTGGTAGTCCAAGGTTGTTTTACACAAAAAGTTCTGAATTTGTAATCAGAGGTATGGTTCATGTAGGTATAAAAAGTAACTTGGATTTGTTTTTGGAGAATTAATCATTGAGAGATCAATCTTATGTTTACGCACTGTGTAGGAATCGGGGAACTAAGTTTAATCTGAGAAGTCATTTGTGAAAGTTCTTATAAATTTGCTTGTATCACCGGGAAATGTCCAAGGAATTTTAAGAAGCCACGTAAATTAAGTACGTAAATTTTTATTTTGTAATTCGGAATTATCCCTATTTTTAGATGCATGTTTACATGGGAATCATTTGAATTATATTTGCTGCTGCTTTGATAATTAAAAAAAAATCATCCTTGAACAATTTCAATGCAGCTCTACAAAAACTGTGAGGTGACCTAATCAAGAATATATTTAACGTTTGTTGTTGATAATATATTGTTATACGTATTTAAAATAAACTCATTACTAGTCTAAATTGAATTTGCAGTTTTTAGCTGTAATGTTGAGGAAAAACACATGCAGGGCTTTTTTGTGGCAGTGAAAGTATATCGGCCGCAAGTGCGAAGAATAAAATACGAGAAGAAATCCAGTGTCCTGAAATATTAAAACGAGCATGAAAGCTCAAAGCGATTTGATTGACAATCACGTGCGCGGATAGATACATAATGATTTCAGTCAGGTCTGTCTGTCTGGCTTATTGTCAAATACAGATTCGCGCATGCACATGCATGCACATGTACAATGCATAATGCACATACCACACCTGCATGACATCTGCACTGCTTCATTTAGAGGTTGTACCTAATAGGAATGTTAGCCAAATAGATAATTAATATAATTAAATATAATCATTAATCAGACATTTCCAGATAGCAGTGCAGCTGCATTCAACTCTGAAAGCATCACAGCTTCACCCAGCTTTACTGCAACTGTACTGTTACACTGCTTGAGGCAATTCAGCCCAGCTGTAGGCTGGCAGCAGCTCCTATAAAAGAAACTGACATCACTGGGCATGCTCTGTGAACTGCTCTTGTCAACTTCAAAAGGTGTAACTGTGTCTCTTCCCCATCTAGATCTAGTATGTATTGGCATGATTCACTGAAGGTATTCACTGAACACATGATCCTGCACATGACCACTTATATTTACCATGTGCCTGTGGTACAAGTCATGTGTCATAATGTCAAAAGATGTCAAATAGTCAAAAAGATGTCAAAAGGTCAAACACAAAAAAATAAATTGACACAATGAGGTTCAGAGATATTAATGTCAATTTTGATGTCACATGTGAAGGTCATCAAAATTGGTGAAAAATACTTTCTGTGGACATTTTGAGGGTTTTGGTGACCACCATATGTGATATCAAAATTGATGTCAACATCTGTGAACCTCATTATGTAATTTTTTTTGGTGAACCTCCTCCATAGTCCATGTGTTTGACTTTTTGACATTTGACATCTTTTTGACAATTTGACATCTTTTTAACAATTTAAGATCTTTTTTTTGACATTTTGACATCTTTTTAACTTAAACACCCTCAGCCCGTCACAGGGCTATTTTTGACATTTGAGATACTGACACATTTTCGACATTATGATGCATGACTTTTTAAAGCACCTCAGTCTATCACAGGACTACATTCACTTCTTCATGCTTGGGTTCCACTGTGGCTTACTCAAAAGGTGAAGGTTATCTGAAAGTCAGGGTTCTTTAATGCCAAGGTCAAATGACAAGAGATCAGTTTTCTGTTTATTTTAAGCGCCTTTGTGATCAATGTGTTTGTGAGATGGTGAGATGATTGAAAGGCTTTTTTTTGTCCTTCATTCTTGAACTGGATACAGCATGCGCAATATTCTCAAGGCTTTCGGGAACATCGGGGTTTCTGACGGAGTATATATTGATTGAATCTTGTACAGACGTAGTGTACATCTCGAGCCCCAGTAGATTTACATGCGTATGACAGCTGCTTCCACAGATGTTGACAGAGTGTATGGCTAAACCTAATGTCAAAGCAACTGTCTTACGCTTGTACATTAGATCACCAAAACAGCATATTTGCTGTAAAAAAATGAAACTACTGCAGGGAAAGTATTGAAATGTCAGGGAATTTTGAACCTACTCAGAAGATACATAAGATCAAAAGATACTCTGAAAACAATTATTAAAAGACAAGATGTGTACATTCTTTTGACGAGTTTGCTACGTATGTAACAGGTTGAGAATTAACTCTTGCGAAAACTTGAGGAGAAGAGATGAACTGCAACTGTATTTGGCTTCCGCGGGCCAAAAGAGCATCATTTCGTGTCTCAAAGATCTCCTCAGACTTTCCCTCACAAATCCATGGGATCATGCATAAGTCACGCCCTGATCATGTGAAGATCACACACCCTGTTCACCCCCTCAAACAACGTCCAATCAGTGCAAAGACGGCACATGCACAGTCCTGGGAACCAATCAGTAAATCGTGTGATGAGTACAACCAATCACCATCTGACATGTGGAATTGTATTC
>JBCAUG010017901.1:0-25080 GCA_038406175.1 Haplosyllis leylae
GGAGTACCCCAGCTGACTTGTATGGGGTACCCCAGCTGACTTGTACAGGGGGAACCCCAGCTGATGTGTACAGGGGGTACCCCAGCTGACTTGCATGGGGGTATCCCAGCTGACTTGTATGGGGGTACCCCATCTGACTTGCATGGGAGTACCCCAGCTGACTTGTATGGGGTACCCCAGCTGACTTGTACAGGGGGAACCCCAGCTGATGTGTACAGGGGGCACCCCAGCTGACTTGTATGTGGGGTACCCCAGCCAACTTGTATGGGGGGTACCCCAGCTGACTTGTATGGGGAGGGGTACCCAAGCTGACTTGTTTTAATTTCGGAGGGTACCCAAGCCAGGTACCCCCCGGCTGGGATAGGGTACCCCACCAGATAGGACAGCATAGCAAGTTCATGCAGGAGGACTTTCTTGTTCAAGTATATTTTCAAATCCAAAGAAAATCATTTAGAGAATACCTTCCTTCAATTGCTTTTGAAAATAATTTTTGGGACTCGGCGATTCCATTCGAATGCAAATGAAAAGATTCCAGTAAACATTTTTTTATTTCTGGTGGGATTAGGTCTAGGACCTCTCCTTTTGAAAATTAAGATTGATAAAAATGCACTGTTATTAGTCTGTACCTTGTGAATTTGCACTCCTCCAGAAGGATAACCAAAGACAGTACACAAAGTTGACTGGACATTTTAGTGTAAAAACAGATTATTTGGACATAATGCTAATAGACAGCCATTTTAGGATATGGGGTGTCAAGCCAATACTTAGTCCGGTGAACTATTCTGACATTGCCAGTTGGGTCTTTTAAGAACCTTACAAAGTCATGCTTCATTGATTCCAGCCAAATAATCTGTAGTCCATGTAGTCCAAAGTCATTCGGTGTATAGTCAGTTTAAAGGTCTCTTGACAAACTCATGCCAGGAAAAAGTTGGTGGGGAGAATGTTTGATTCACACTCCAGAGATCACACGTATAATCTCCATGAAATTACAATTTTTCCTGTGGCAATTCTTTCATCATTCCTTTAAAACCTTTTGTTAACCCTTAAAAAGTTTTCATGACAACGGACGGCCATTTAAGATGGTCAACATTCAGAAGATCACCAAAAAAACTGCAATGTCTTAGACATAATACAGGACAGAAATATCCCATTGAGCCACCAAAGCGACGTTCATCACTCCATGATGTTTTTGCTTTCAACAGTATTTGTCACTTCTGAACAGAAACATCCAAATGAGAGCGCTATTTTTTGTTCCCCATAAATAATTTCATAGCATTTTGTAAGATTTTCCAGATGGCTCCGTTCGATGTCACCAGTAAATCCCTTTACTCACTATAATTTTTCAGACAGGGCGCAATTTTTTCGAATCCATAACACTCAGATTTTTTTAATTCAAGTTAAACATTTTCATGTAAACTTGTCATTCACCCACATCTTGACAACATTTCATTTCATTCCTGCCTAAGGCAAAGGCCCTGGTTCTCGTTACAATTGATCATCCATCATCAAGCATGTCCTAATCTTTATATTGAATGTCACTGATATAAATACCAGCAATGTATGGACACAAATGAGTTTTATGTCAAAACGAAACGGATACCTTCGTTGCAATATATGTAAAAGTTACCAGCGCATATTTTTACTTGGCTGCCAAATTCAATGAGACAAAACGAAAAATTGAAAGTGGCATCGAGGCAAACTTGAACAGTCTAGTGAAAAAATACCTCTTCTGAAATTAGTCTTTACTCAGGGTAAGTATATAGATCTTATCGGAAACATATGCACAACTAAACTGTGTGTAAATTTGAAAACCAAGCAGTATGTAAAATGATGAAAAGTCTAATATATAGAACTACCAGGAGACAGAGTAATGTAAATACGAGAAAATGACAAATTGATTGATGATATGGCAATAAGAGCTGCTTATAAACTCATATTGTACAGCATACTTTTGCAGCACCATTGAGATATCAAGGACAGCTGGAAACGGACATCATCTGATTGATACCATTGTCTAGTTACTGTGATCAATGCACGGTTATCAGTCAGCAAAAAAAAAACCCGACGGAACAAGACGATTTAACAGGAGAAATGTTAAGAACTAGAAATAAAAAATGTTTATTATCTTTAGTAGTGATAATAAAATGGTCAACTGCAGTGGAATAATCAATGGGCTTATTTATTCAAATCTGATTCATTCTAGATTTGCTAGCATATTCTACGTCCCCAGCTCAAATGTTTACGTCTCGAAAGATTGCGTTTTAATAAGGTATTATTGACTGTTCGTGGGTCAATGCATAATATGACTTTAGTTGCCATTTGGAGATTAGCAGAAAGTGGCAATGTGACCTGAAGGATTACTCATGCAGCACTTTCAGCAGGCAAAGAACCTCAAATCTGTGTTTATGTTTATGCGATGGAGTTCAGAAATGTCCTGCATAAAATCCTGGTCTATTAGGCTTAATGAAACCTGAGTTGTGCGTAATTTATGCACTCGTTCAAGACCAGTACAGTTAATCAGTCTTACAATCATGTTGTTGGAACATTTCCTGCTATACATGAACAAAAATGAACAATAATTGTAATCTATTTGTCAGCTGTTTGAAATGTCAATCGAAGCTATTGAAAATAATTGCTAACAAGAAAGTCCTCCTGCGTGAACGCAAGAGGCATACCGCCCGCTGAGTAGCCTACCTATCCCGGGTAATAATGTCCCCAAAAAAAAAATCCAAAAAAAAAATTTAAAAAAAAAAATTAAAGAAGTCTCCCCTCAATGCATGCACCACAGAGAATGGATAAAAAGTACTTTATGCTGGCTCCGAAAGTGCTGTCAACATGTCAGTACGCGTGTTAAAAGAAATGGTTCAAAAACTGTGAGGTCTTAATTTGCGAATGATTTATGATCGCCAACTGCTAATGATCTTCCCACAGGGTATCTCTACCGGAACCTTAATTACACAAACACTCATTGAGCAGAAGCTTGGTTTTTATCTCATTTCACTAGACTTGTTAACATATCTATCAATCAGACTTGGAACTTGTTCAACGTAAATAAGCTCAAATCAAGTCACAACGATCATATCCCATGCAAAACACTTTGATCTCAAAATTTTAAAACCCTTTATCTACAGAGTTATGGATCATTTCTATGAATATTTGAATATATTGTTTCCCTACACTATTATTCCAAGTACAAATGTCCTCAACGCAAAAACTAAAGCATTGTGTCATCTGTGGATGAGTTATCTATGAGAGTCTATTTCTTGGCAACGTTCGCATAAATTGATCACTGGGACAAATTCTATGCCACTGGGTCAATTTGGTATGTGCCGCTGCTTTGACTTTCCCAGATTGGCAAATAAATTGGCTGTTTTACGAGTTATCCCGTTATGCTTGTCAGGATATATATCTAAATGCAAATTCTTCACATGGATGAGCGAAGTGTTTTGGGAGAACGGTTTATTACATCAATATCAAACTACATGTTCATGCTTGCCTTTTTATCTTCCGTTGGAAGACAGTGGCAGCACAGAAAGAAAATGGTTGCACAAAGTATTGTGAACGAAAGCAAAGGATTCATTATCTCTCTCGTATGACACAAATGAAATATAGTATTTAAGCCTAATAATTGGGCCTTCAATAAATACCAATAAGATTATAATGAGTATCATTGGGTATTAATCACACAGTCTAAAATACCACCATAGTCTCTGAAATTTGAGCTCAATTTTACACCCAGTCTCCGGATAAATGGCTTTAGCACTCCTGTTTCCCTCTTGAGATTTTGCAGCTATCAGTGCAACGACTTATAGTGTTAAAATTTGATTCATTTATATGCTTTACAAGATACATTATGACCAAGAACATCTATGAATTGTGAATATTGACAATTTATTTTCACAAAAAGCTCCATAGAATAATATAGAGTACAGCTATAATTAAAATATATATTTGTTTTATTACTAAATACATTGAGTCTTAATATCATACCTACAAACTTTAGTTAGCTTCTCTTGTAATAGAGTAACATGAATTCAAAGCTCAAAAAGCTAAAATTTGAAATTGAACGTTTCATCAAATTTTCTTTTTAATTTTAATTATTTTTTGAAAATATAGCTTTTAATATCGAACCTCATTATTGACAATATATATATATATATATGTTACCACCAGTATCTGGGAAATGTATCTGAACCTTTAAACTGATGATAAAAAGATTATGTCAAAATTATAGTTGATTTCATGTAGTTCCTATTCACTTTTTAGAGTTGCAAATAATCAGCCATATTCTTCTAACAGTAGAAACACTTACCAAAGCACTAGTTTTTTCCAACTGATCTGGGCAGTATTATGCATCTTTTGCATTTTCACCCATTTTATGGAAATGTACATGTCTGAGGATGAAAAAATGTTTACAAAAGTTCTGGTACGCTAAAGATTAACACTGTACTTAATCTGATGACATCGTCCTTCTGCGCATTATTTCAATATTACAAAATTAAAGTTTTTGAGTAAAATTTATCAGTGTAAAAAATTAAATTTGCAAGAAATTTCTGAAAAATCTGGTTTAATTGTTGATTCATGAAAATATCGATCTGAGATAAGCCTTATTCACAAAGCAGTCAATTTTTATCAGTGTCAACTGTTTTTAGGATCAGGTCCTATTATTAGTAAGCATAATATTTCCCACCAAAGGTTAGGCACGAGAAGTAGGAATCTAATTGTGTCCAGGTGCAGGAAGGATCCATCTATGTGTGTTTTCCTGCATCTATGTGTGCTTTCCTGCTGGACCATTACAATGATGATATCTCCATTATCTGTGATGATAATACATCTCGTTTATGAACATGACTTCCTGCCTTTTCTAGGAGTTCAGTCAGTTCATACCTGGTAGCTAGGGCTTCACACTTGCTGAAACCAAGAAACAGAGAATTGTACTTACTGTTAGGACAACACACTCTCTGCCGGGAACTAGGAGTTCTCTTAGAGGTATATTAGTGCAAATCCAGTAACTCTATTAGAATCTATCATCAAGTGGACTAGAAGATGTATACTAGTATAGGGTTGATAGAATTTTCTTTAAATTACTTTCACTGAATTCACTGAATCATGACAAAGTCTAAAACTGGTCTGGTTACCAGAGGTAATACCCATCTGGCAACAAACACATTACCAGTGGTAAACTAAGAGTATTTCCACTAGTGCCTCTGGTCAAATATCTATTGCCACTCAATATACTGAAAAGATACCAAACTAGAGCTAGTAATGGAAATTTCTTTTTAATTACCACATCAAGGAATATATCTGTTGTAAGATATGGAGTGTCTCTGGTAACCATACTACTATTGGATTTTGTCTTGATTCACTGAATTTCTCTTGCGCCAACTAGAAACTAAAGATTTTTAAGTGCTGCACTCCCCTCCACAACGCTCCGTCCTATGGACCAAGTCAAGTTTTCTTTAATTTCAAAGGGTTTTCTAGAAAGATATTTATCTAGGTTGAGCATCCTCTCTCACGATAAGTTCTGGATCCACCTTCGAACCTGTAAATCATCGGGTAAGTGGATAATAATACAATTATCGTTTGACGGCCATTTCTTTAACGCATTCTCATTTTTTGAAGAATTGATGAACTAGTTGTGATAATTAAAATAATTTTATTTGAAAAGTAAAAAGAAACAGTTCTGTATTGTAGCACCAATCCCATCCCTTCACAATTCTCATGTTTTGTGACATATAAAACAATATTTTAAAACAAAAAATTAAAGACACAAAGTTGTTGGTTTTCGGTCTGAGAACGCACTCAACATTTATTTGAATACTTAGTATTTATTTACGAAATACTTAGTATTTAGTATTAATCCTTTCTGTGACCAGTTTCTGAAAAATAGCGGCAAAGTGACGAAACAGATTTTCTTAGAAATAAGATGGCAGCCTAGCAAATATTGCTATTAGTCTTATCAAGCTCAAATTAGGTGTATTTATTGACTTAAAATATTTTATCTGAATTCAAAACTTAAAATTCTCTCTTTATCCTACCTCTGCTACATATGTGGCATGTAGGGAAAATGGCCAGCTGCTATGCCGACCGTCAAGAGGTCGGCGGGTGTTGCACCAGAGGTGAATCTGGGGAATCCATCATACACAGGTGAGAAAGCACGCAAGCGAGCGATCCACCCTGGCTTTGAAACCCAGGGCAGACATCACCAGAAGTCCAAAACAGGGGTATCAGTGGCCCCACAAAAAGGACATGTGTCCGCCAAAAATTGATAAAAAAATTCTCTGTTTATTTTGTGTAATGTTATATATGTGAAATTGTAATTCGACCTCTTGTTGATACGTTTACATTGCAGTGTGTGGGACTACCCTTAAATTGCTTTACACTTGCAATGACCAATATTCTGTATTACAAGAAAGTCTTTCTGCGTGACTGCAAGGGACGTACCACTCACAGCATTGTGAATCAAACCCTGGTGCTGTTGTGGGAGGGGGTGCTCGTAGTACTCTGCAGAAGGGTACCCCAAGTTCTGTCTAGGGGGGTATTGTCTGAGGGCGTACACAAGACAGGACTGGGGTACCCTCCCCCCAGATAGGACCAGGACCAGTGAGTACCACCTTGACAGGACCAGGACCAGGAGTATCCCCTGATGGACAGACAAACAAACTGAACACACATGAACTAAATATTACCTTCAATTATTGTACAATTTTTATCGGAAAGGGTAAAGCTTGTTCTAAAACTGTACGATACCGTCGTACCGAGTCAAAACTGGCAACAGCAAATTAAAACATTGTGTAATTTTTTCCATTTTCTACAATATTGTAATTTTGTTTTAGAACGGGAACTAAGGGCACAATTTCGGTTCTGCCAAATTAGCAACCCGGAACCAAGACGTCAAACACTTGATCATTTTCCAACTAATAATGCGATCATGTATGGGGACAGGAACTAAGACTATAATTTATAGTTTGCCATCGTCTTGTTTCACAGCTAGTGCTCTCTGTTAATAATTGTAAAAATATATTTAAAACTGTGCAGATAATTTGCAAAACTGCCAGTTGCAGCAAAGAGCGCAGACAAAAGTATCATATTGGTTGAAGTGGATGCTGAAATTTTGAGGACAGGAACTACCGCAACGGTCCTATGATTAATGCCGTCCAATTAGTTCAGAAGTGAGAGATCTATGATCTATGATGAGGCATATGAGCAAATAATCTCGATGGTGTTTTGACTTTACCTGATATTTCACTGTCAGTGAATACACTGTGGTCCGACATGATGTTGTCTCTGGCGATCTTTCAAACAACCTCAGATCGTTTATCGCCAGAGTGTAACTGCTTGTGCTAATTCCTTTGCATGAGTGGTACTTTGAAAGTATATCAAAATGTGATTTTGTTTTTTGCAGTATTAACCTTTGATTTTTTTGGTGTACTGTACATTGTTTTAGATTGTCAGAAGAGGAAATGAAAAGAATCATAAATTCGCGATGATGGCACCTTTGTACCGGTCACACATGAGTGAGCTCCATTGCAATTGCATTGACATTCCCAAAATTAACATTAGATGGCCTAGTTTTCACAATATTATAATGAGCTTTTATGATTCCTAAAATAACATTGCGTCAATGGGCGTATTTCTCCAACTGCAACATAGATAATCCAATGGTTAATTGCTTATGATGCGTAAATTAAAAGTATAAGTGGTTATTTGTCTTGTATCACTTTCAGTTAATTAGATGGGTCATAATTGATATATCGTGTATCCTTGAGTGAACATGGTTTTGGAATAACCACGGTCATCTTCATTTAACTATTGTCAACATGTTGCAGCCTTCAGATATTGCGTGTTGAAACCATGCTGCTTCCGTCCTTACATACTGAACTCTATGTCCACTAATACGATTTCGTCATTACCCCAATTGCTTTCTATGTTTAGCAACATTTCGGTCAATCTAGGATAAATTTATGAAACATCTTCTTCACGCAGTCAATGGAAAATCAATTTCTTATTTGAATAAAGGATCTTATTTGGGACACAAATTGAAACATAAACCGAAGAAAATTTCATTTACTCACAGGATAGTGGTCAAATTATACTCTCAAGGGAATCCTCAACAATCAGTTCTCTTCGAAGGAGTTCCACAGAACACGATGAAAACATGTGTAGGGCACGTTGTCCTGAACCGCTCTGGGAACCTGTCACTGAAAGAACCGCATTGATTGAGCCAAGTTACCAACGTTTGAATGACAGCTTTGAATACAACTCTCAGTTCACATTTGTGTTCAGAGGAATCCTCCTTTTCTTTATTACTGATCAGCTTGTTCTCTCTGCTGGAACTTACATAGGTTCAAACACCTCTCAGCCCATCTTGTTTTCTTGTTTGTGGTCAACAAAGACCATTAGTCAATCTGGTTATCACACTCAGTTTTCTTCATTACTTGCCAATGTGACCATTTATTACCATTCATGGAAACCATGCGTTGCATATTAATATTAATGATATGTGCATGTTCCCAGCCTTGATTAGTCTAAAAATATTATTCTACAAATTCTACAGAATTATTCTCTAGAATTCAATCCGGTAAAACTCAAATTATACAGACTATACAAATTCTCACATGCGCGGGACCCCGAAAAATTGAAATGTTAAAGCCAAAATTAAAATACTTCAATCATTACCAAAATCAGAAGCACGTAGTGAGTGTTTGATTAACATAAATGTACGGGAAACAAGATCTAGAAGCCCATAAAGTAGAGGGCATTCTGATTCATGGTTGAATTCCTGGTGTGTTTACGGAAACGCACATGCAGACACACATTTGCCTTGGATAATGAATTTTCATTTTGGCGTAAATTTATCTTTGCTGACAACCGCAACAAGATAAATAGGAAAAAGCTAATTTATTTGTCAATTTCAGCAATTTACACCAGTAGTAGCCAGCAGATTGACCCGTTAACATTGGATTTTCTTTGCTGCAAATCTGCTTCAGAACATTTGTGGAGATATATAAGTTACATCCCAAGAAAATTCTTTTTTGCTTTCATCTGCATACAAGTATATATACATTTACATATATATATATATTTAACCTTAATTGCACAAATTAAATAAATACATTGCTCGCAAATTTGTTCTCTAAATGTATCAACAAAACAATGCACAGAAAAAATAAGGGACCCCAAACAAACTCTTCGCTTTTAGAACTACAGTTAGGAATATACTGTCCTGTAGTTTATTTTATGCACACATACTCTGTGTGGAGTCCCAATTAAAGTATTGTGTAATCGGTTGTGTCAGCAATTCCTAAAGTTACCTAAGAATTTATATTGATTACCAAGATTGTATATCTTTGGTCAATTTGATGCATGTTACAACAGATTGGACCTTCCTGAGCTAATAGAATCCCTGTAAATATGATTCTCCCTACACTACCTAAGCTTTGATGACTAAATGTTTCTTTACGGTCTCACATTAGTATTGCTGTTCACACAGAATACTTTATTGCAAGACTATTTGTATAGTTTGTGCTCTTTGAAACTGTCTGTCTCACAAATTCATAACCCATGTAAACTAAAATAGAGAGGAAGTTGTATTGACCCCTATTCATTGAAGTAAATTACATGGAAATACCAAGTGTTCCTCATTATTCCTTCTTGGCACTTAAAGTTGCAATGAGATCATATAATGAGACAAAAACACACCATAGGCAGATATCATTGCAGACAGACCGTTCTACAATTCTGATAGCTAAATTGTTACATTAGCTAGACCTAGCGATCAGCGGTTTTTAGATTCATGCTAATATCTCGTGGATTTGGTACATGTTTCTGAAACAAATGAATTGCCCATAAATATGGTCCAAATGAAGGGTTATGAACTCATGAATTTGAATGAGCTGCACCCTAAGGGTTATTCTCCACAAAGAAACGTATAAATCAAACAATTGTAGTCATTCTGAAAAGAACTTTCTGTCTATTAAATTACATTATTTTTTTTACAAATGAAGAATATTTATGGGTCTTTGTCTGAATAGCTGCAGAACATTTCAGTCGAAAAGGTGCTGCAAGGTACATCCGAATACATTTTCCATAAATCTGGCATTAGGTGAATCCGTGTTGAAGCTGTAGTCAAGAAATTATTATGAGAATTGACGTTTTGGTCACAACCTCGTCTGACGGGAGACAGATTCAGGCTCTTAGGTATTCCGCAAGTCCGCTTCTCTAATTCATAGAAATACGAATGCCAAGCTCTTATGCAGCATCATAAGTGCAACGACTACCATAATTATAAATGGAAAATCTTGGGTGATATGCTGTTGTGGAAAATAGAGATGTTATTAACGGGAAATCATAATCTATATAATAAAGAGATGAAAAGTTCGCTGTGTTTTGTCTTGACGCATTCAGATCCTTATCATAACTTCTTTTTTGTACCGCTTGCAATTCGAGACCGTTTTCTGATCATCCAGTTAAATATTCAGCTTAAATTCATATGCATCAAAAAAGAATCATATTCCAAATTCTATTTTCCCACTTTTAACTAACAAATAGACTGTGCGTCATCTGAAAACTAACCAGATCTATTTTGCTGAAAAGGGGATTTTTCAGGACAGAAACGCCATTTCCACCTTTCACAAAAAATGCACATGACGTGAAATCGAAGTAAGGTATAATCATTGTAAGAATAAATGCTTATGAAAAAGTGCCAACAAAAGTTTGACTGTGTTGGCTATTTTTCAACGCATTTAGTCATATTGAAGAAATCTGGCGGTCAAAGCCGGTTGTAATGCAAATTCAGTAACATCCCAGTTTTCATCTGACAGTAGCCTATACATCGCTAAAGCTGTATTCGGAACAGCTTCTATTGAGTCAATGGTCCTTTGACATACAATTCTGAACAAGATAAGGATAGTCATCTTTTGTCTCACCTTTTTGCAAAATTTACGGATGCTACAGAATTGGATACAAGGCGGTTCTTCAAGCTGAACACTTAAGTAGAAGTTTGGTGAGTACGCTTAAAGTAAGGTGAACTTTAATGATAAATGGCAGGTTTGGATGGTTTTAAACAGAAAATACCTCCACAACGCTCAGTATTATCTTTCGTTAATATGCATGTTTGTGATACTTTATAAGTAGACTCAAATTACATCTTATTCTCTGACTGCAAAATGTGCAGTTTCGGTTAACAAACGCAAATGGTACTAAACGAAATGATAAAGTTACAAAAGCTGTCACACATCATGTTGCACATGTATCAATGGCACAACAAAAGCTGTGATTATTAACTGCAATGACCATTAATCTTGGATCCAATTACGTAGGTATATAATTCATATTGCGTACAGTTAATTGGGTTGCTTTTCAGGAATGCGTCATGTTTACGTGACTGTTTTTGAATTTCTCAATTAGATCTATGATGAAAAAAATGAAACAGAAACAAAATGCTCTGCTATTTTAACTATTTTGCCGTGATAAGATAAATTGAACTTTTAATATAAATTCGCACTCGTCAGCAGTATTCTGCAGAAAATTTTGTTTTGCAACGTTTAATGTTTTCTTGTTTTTCCGTTCATAATTGTCCCAGTGTGAAAATACTCGACAACTCCTTTGGATCGAGTTGGAAGTCTTAGACCAAATTACCACAACCGGTAGAGATTACACTTTGATTTACAAATAATTATCCAAATGAGAAGAAAAAACGATGATGGTGGAATCTATAATTTAATTATTTCGTCCTCCGAGTTCGCAGTTTTGCTCCGGGAGTTTGACGAATATCGCAATAGATTCTTTGCTGTAAAGGCAACATGGGCATAAACGCTATGGCGTAATCTCAGTGTTAGTGTTTTAGATAAAGCTAAATTTAATTCCCCTCCCATAAACACTGTGATCCCAAAGAAAGGAAAGGTTTCAAAACAAATGTTTGCTCAAGTTGTACACATGGTAGAACTTACGCTGGACACAGGTCAATCTAAAAAATATTAGATCTACATATTGTTGGAACAATTAAACTTTTTATTACCGACCGCGTACGTAGTACGAGCGAAGGTACCCACTCCTGGCCGGGGGAGGAGGTACCCAGTCCTGGATGGGGGGGGGGGGGCAGGGAGGTACCCAGTCCTGGCCAGGGGGGGCAGCGGGCAAGGGTGGGATACCCCCTGCTCCCCCCTCGAATTTTTTTTTTTTAATTTTTTTTTTAGTTTCCTTCTCATGTACTATTAACTTTGGTTTATTACAAAGAATATGTTTATATGTAATGATTGATGAGTCTCAGGGGATAGTTACCAGTTCATTTTCCACTACCTAATTTGGCTTTTATTAACACCTATGTTTGTACATGTCTTAGTAAAACTGGGAAGCTACATGGTTATGCTTGTTAAGGCACTGATCTGCTGGTAGAATTTAGCACCCCAACTTAATGTGTATCTGCACATATTTGATGATGCATGTACTGTAGTATCTTCTGTTTAGTAACTATTAGTATGCTGCTGTAATGTATCATTCAAGTCTCTCCTTTAAATTAAGTATGCTTTATTACTACCCACAAATGAAGGATGGGAAAGGTAATAGTTTTACAGATGTTTATCTGTTAACAGGCGGTATCCCTAGTCCTCTCCCTTGTCCTGTCTCAAGTCCTGTCCAAACAAATATCCCAAAAGCTACAGAAAATCACTTGTACTGCCAAGAACATTAGTTAATACTATCCTATCTTGCTCCTACCTACATTAACAACATCAATTTTATAGTAAGTGTCATGATTCAGAAGAAAGTATAATCTATGGCTACCTCCTAGTTTTATGTTAATTTAGGCACTCAGCACCAAGGTTTCAATGGTCCATTGATTGATCTAATTAGTGGCGTTCTTATCCCACTGTAATTGAGTCTGCAAACATGCAGCTTTCCATTATGAAATTAGCACAAAAGAACATTCCATAATAATTCAGCAAGCATTTTTGGGAATATATTGTGAACAATATGTCATGCATGAAGAAGGATAAGGGAAATAACCGCATCTTCAGTGGTTGATGTTAAACACACGTTGTCAGCCAACTCATGAATATTCTTTGTAGTTTACTAAATTGAATTTCATGAAAGAAATTTATGGGAAAGTACCAAATCCTTGACAGAATCAGTGTGGTAAACTTGTGGTCAATATGCATTATTTGTGCAACTAACAGGAAACCCGAAGAGTCAAAACCTTTGCTAAGGAAAAGTGTTTGGGAAAAATAGTACCTTACACTAAGTGTCCGCTCTTAATTGACAAAGAGGAGAACAGACCCATTTCCAGTTGACATGGCTTGTGATTGCTTCTCGGTACTTTGTTTATTGTCCAAGCAGGGATTATCAGGGGCTGGAAGTCCCTTGGTACACAAACCATAAAGCTAGAAATCTCAATGCTAATAATTGCATAGTCGAAAGACGATGTTCACGGTTGTGCCTGCATTCCCCGACTGTGCCTCCTACAAACATTCTTCTGAAATTCGAAAGCGATTTGAAGCATAAATTGTATCTTGATTTATTCTATGACAAAATCATTAAATACCAGAAACTTTTAATCAGTTTAATTCATTGGGTGCAAGAAGAGGTCCAGTCTGATCAAAATGTTTTTCATTTTCATAAGTTTTTTGCGAGTTTTTGGGTCAAAATTTAGGTTGGTTTCCGGAAATTCTGAATGTGCCACTGGAAATAGAAAATATTAATGTGTATCATTTCTGCTGAAGACATTCATCAAGAACTTACGTGATGTGAGTTGTGGGTCCCAGGTTGACTGTAGCCTGACCTTTCCTGTGGCAGTAGAATTGTATTTCACGGCTATTGCTGTCAACTCCTTTATCAGGTCAGACATTATTACTCACTGTTATTACTTCACAATGGAGGCATCATTGCTGGGAGTATATTAATAAAGTAAAAACAAATTTTCTGACGGAATATGCCAAAATCCTCGGGCTCGTTATTCCGGTGTAGTTAAATTAAGGGTCAAAATGACTAATGCGTTGGCGCCCAACAATGTGGGTTAATGACCTAGTTAAGAGCTGAAGGCTAGGTTAATTTATTGGCATTGAATACAATACGAAACTAAGTGTCACGTCCTCAGCACATCTGAAATTCGGACCAAGTCGTTCAGGACAAAAACTAGCCCTTGGAGAACGTTATCGGTAAGTAACCTCTTTCCTGGTTTCACCAGTGCGATAATTTGCTCTATAGCCGTTGCACTTGAGTTGTGATACTTGCAATCGAGAGATCTGGGAATTTGCAAAGGGGTCATAAATATGAAAGCTATTGAATCGGGAATGCCGTTGGTGGCTTGCCACTATCCAGAAATTCTCAGGTGGCAGCCACCTACCCCAGAGGGGGCTATTCTTAAATTTTGGCAATGAAAATGAAAGAAATTTGGCCAACGCTTAGTAATTCATGTGCTTCCACAGCGTTTGACATCGTAACTTCAGTGCAGAAGAAGTTTATTTTGGGTCCACTTCCGTATGTCCCAGCAATTTTTCGTGGCGTTGTGGGACTTGTAGTGACTTTGTGGTAGTGCTGTGGTGAACTTTTGTCACTACATGTAGATTTTTCAGCCATTTTGTGTTGTCACTCCCTAAAAAACAGGTTTCTCCATGTAGTCACTACAAAAGTCACTTCAACTTTGTAGTAGAATGTTTTCCCTATATAGAGAAAAGATGACTAGAAAACCTTATAAGAGGGCTTGTAGTAACTTTTTCTCTCTGTTTAGATGAAAATTTCTCGCAACAAGAGGTTTTAGCAACAGAAATCACGATACTTGGACATACGGAAGTGTATCCTTTATTTTTACTTATTTACTAGGTAATTGCTATCTTGAAAGGATAAGAGAAGAAGTATAGCATGCAGGTGGCTTTAAAGAGTTCCTTCCCTTGTTGATTTAATATTATTACTGTCAATGTCTTGCATTGAGTTTATTCTAATCTGTTGGTGCCACCTTTATGGCATTTTGGTGAACCATTGAAGAAAGCGTAGAGTCAAGAAAATTACCGAAACATGTAGTTCTTCTAAAATCGGAAATTTAATTCTAGGAGAAAGGGACTTTCTCTTTAAGTTAAACTATTCATTATTACAAGCCTAGGTTTGTCTGAGATTAATGCAATTTCACGATGATTGCACTTAATCGTTCGTTTGTGAATGCTCAAAACCGTAGTGGTAGGTTGGAGTTTAATGTCTGAAACTGTCCAGCAATCCATGAAATTAAAGGGATCAATAATTGCGATTTGAACTAGAAAATTGAATAGATCTTGATTGAAATTTAGGCCTTTATTTAAGTTTTGACAAAAATGCAAACAAAATTGCCTATTTTTAAATAAATATCCTTGGTAATGTGTTGGGCAACTTAATAGCTTTTGTCTGCAAATTGTTTATCTGAAAACATTTAGTGGTAATTTGAGAGTTATTACGTTTGTCATTTCTGCGGACATTTCAGTGTACACAGCTCAAATGTATTCAACTTACTCAATTCTCTATGAAAAGCTTGTAGATTGTGATGAAAGGGTGCACAGTGTTTCAAAGAACTTTCAATTATCTGAGCCGCAACGAAATATTTGTACATGCTAATTGAATTCTAATATTTTGTCATGATTTATCATTTACAAGAATAGTTTGAAGAAACTTTGATAAGCTTAAGAGGAACTTCATTCTTACTTTATATTTGTAATGAAATTCAAACTATTTGAATTGAATTTGATTGGAAAAGAACAGTTGCTTTCTTTTCTTCTGTATTTCTGGTGACTCATACGAAAATTCTGTAATCATGTGTTCTAGTTACCGACCACGTACGTAGTACGAGGAAAGGTACTGTTTTCAGTTAGAAAGAAAAATGTAATTATAAAGAATGCACCTATGCAGTTCAGAATTTGGCCGAGTAGTGTTTTCTCATTGTTTCTTTCTTGCAAAGCTGGTTCATTTTCTTCATAACATCCCCGTGGAAATCGTACAGATGTTATTTTCATAAGTACTAATTATTGTGGATTATCAAGCGAAACAATATCATTGGAAAGTCATTGTAGCTCAGCTCTGTACAATTTTTTGAACAAATGAACGATACATCATGTTTACAATAATAGCATTTGTTATTAATTCATTGCAAATAAAGAGAGAATTTACAAGGCAAATAATTGAATTTGCTCTATTAGTTCCAAGTATTTGTGGTGAGTTTCGAGGTTAAATAAAGTCCTTTGAGTACAAAAATGCTGTCGCTCCAAGCCGGCAGTTAACATGAATCTAATTGTTTCCACGGTCCAACAAATGCACTTTTCTCCAGAATTATTATATTTGACCGCCTTCATGGCTACAATCTTTAAGCTTGACAGAAAGATAACCCTGCAGACATGGTTCTTTGTATTGTTTTTGCTTTTGTTTGGATAATTTAATATGCAAATAAAGCAAAAATTCGTTGCGTATCCTCAGAGATGGAATTAGAAACGTCATTTGTAGCCGATCGTGATATTTCACTGGCATTCAATTGATGTATATACCAATTGAACAGCTGTGAAATAGTACTTTCTAAGAGACCTCTGGGAAAGTGTATGCGTCTCCTTATCGTCTTGAAACCCCCAAATCCTAAAGGAAAGTTATTAATTTACACGAAAAACGAACGTTACCATGGTTGACCTTTTACGTTCAATGTAATTATGTAGAGATACGAGTGTCATCTTTTATTAAAGTTCCCACTTGAGACCATATTTGTCACGCAAAAAAGTGTGTTATATTGGGTCCCAACCTATTTGTTTGTTCCTACAGAGACATTATCTGTGTTTGTTTATTGAAAAGAGGCAATTGATAGGAATAGTTAGTATTTTTTTATTCTAAACTTTCCTACACCTGTATATATATTTTTTCACCTGTGAGAGCTCACGATTTTAATTTACACTGTAGGTAAAGACATCACGAATCGGTTCTTGAGTTTCATTTCCTTATGCTTTCTCACCGAATTTATTTTATCGCAATATTATGGAAGATATCAAAAAGTTCAATCTACACACCAGGTATAATGTCAGTTTAATTCAATAACGTAGAGAATGAGTCGCCATATCATTGGTCTGAGCAAAATTTATATAATCTATTAACCACATTTATGAGTGTAATTTTGTACACATTTTATACTGAAGTGTGCATAATTTATTTAACAAAATTAAATTGTTTATTGATTTTACACAAAACATTAAATCTACATTTGGTGATCTTATGGTCTAATTATTACATTGCTCATTAAACGGATAACTTCATCTTGTGATCAATGGGAATTGGACGCTGTCGTGTCAGATAAACATCATCGCTGGAAATAATTAGCTAAATAGTCACATACACAGGGTTTAGCTTCATTCAGCGTGCGGCTTCATATTTATGGTGGTTTTTTTAGAGGGAAAAGCAGTTTTTACGCAACAGATCTGCTCAGGTTTTAAATTTCCCAGATCTATTTCAAACATGACTGTGCCACTGTATCTCCATAACCAGCCAGGAGTTTTGTATCACTGATACAAAATTATCTAACACGGCTTCATGGATCAACTTGTTGATATTTCAATACTCAGTTGGCGGATTCACGTGGCATTGGCGATTAATCTTCATTATCATATTCTACTTTTCCTATCATGAAAGTCGGAAACTTATGAGATTCTTCGACGTAGAGTTTCCCAAGTCAAGGTTCCTATTGTCGAAACAATATGCTGATTGCTGTGTTCAGATGTGCCAGAATTGAAGTAGTAGCTCTGTCTAAAAACTACATTAGACAAACACAAGTCTCTACAATAGGAGGGAGGGGGTGGTATATTAAATTCTACTTTACACTAAAATTATGTGTACATATTACAGTTTATAATGAGTGTTTCTGGGCATCGAGCGCATCATAAAATCTAACTGAAGTCATCAAGTCATCCTGTCGTTACGAAACTTGTGGTGTGGTTCTAACTTGAAAATTAAGGATATCAGTGGTCACAGCTTACGAACTCCACAGACCAGACTCTGGTATTCTGGAAGGTTCAAGAAAAAAAAGAGTCATGCTGTGGCTGATTTTAGGCTAATGTATTCGGAGTAAATGTATTGCTTGGAAGGTTATACAGAAAAGAGCAAAATGTGTTACTGACTTGGCACAGTCACGGAACCAGTCCCTGTGGGGCGGCCACGCATGCTGTGTAAGCGTTTTAGCTTGGTCCGAACATATTGTGTTCATTATAACATGTTTAATCACGAATACTTAGTGTTTTAACATGGCAGAAAAGAACAATTTCTGAATGTTTACGCGGAATTCGGTCCATTTTTAGATTCTGAGAGAAATCAGGAAATAATAGATCAAAGAAATGTTATTCAAAACAAATTTAAGTTTCCAGCGACATGATCTCTCAACGTGTATATTGAAACAAAAATTAGAAAATGTTATAGATTCTATTAGATCTAGCATCAAAACGGTCACACAAAGCTTCAGTGCAATTGATTCCTGTCAATTTATCCTATTGAGTCTTATTTTTGGAATCCCACACAACAGGAGATGGTAAATTTGTATAATTTTTGGTATCACATGAAACCGTGGTAACATTTGAGGATGTAAACGGGGTAGGTACAACTGTTTGGGGTGGCTAGTCACTAGTGACTGATCATGCTGGCACTCGCACTGGTTCTAACTACAATCAACTTGTGTAATAGGATTATATTAAAATGGCAATTTTAACTATTTGCGTCCAAAATTTTACAAATTACCTGCAGCAGATTTAATATGATTCATCTAAGCATGCTACAGAATGATTTTGTTGTGTTCTTCACACTTTGGGGTGATACTGAAGCTGCCAAGGAAGTGGCTGGTTTGTGTCGGGAAAGTTGTCAGCGAACAACAGCTGAATACTGGATATTCAACAAAGCACATCTGTACTACGTTTGTGTCATCATTTCCTAAACACAGTTGTCGCATGAAGGAAGTATGAAGATTAAAGTAACAGCAGAACACGTTTCAAATTGAAAAAATACTAAAAGAAGTTGTGGCATAGTTATTTGAGCGAACATGATCCTTTTCATCTTTCAGCGTTTCGTCTGTATAAATAACGCAAAAATATATCAAAAAAAGACAGTTCAGACAATGAATGAGGTTATTTTTATAAAAAGAAGTCCTGAGCCAGAAATAATGTTTAGTCTAAAAATCCCACAAAATTGCCTTTGTATGGCCAGTTGCCCACTAATGTTCAATATACCTCATTTCAGAAAAGAGATAATAGCTTAAAATTACTAAAGGCTGTTCGTATGATTTAACAGGTGTACCAATGAAACTAGATTTGGAGATTATGAAACACTAAGGTGTTGTTATTTGAAAACCGTAGATATCATAAACAAAGCTGAAATGCATTGATTTATATTCTATCACAGTCTGGTTATCTTCTTACTATTTATTGTAGTTTGGTCATAGTTACATGAGGAATGTATGACAGTTACACCATGATTTCTCTTGTTCTTTAATCCGTAAGTGTATTTTGATATATTCCAAATACCAAAATGATTGTGTAATAGTTGTGTAATAGTGATGTTGAGAAATAAATCTTACTCATTCTTGGTTTTAGTCGCGCCTGCTGCTCATCAGCAGAGTGAGTTGTGTTCTCATTGGGGAGTTTGGTTGTTTAGATGGTTGTTTGTTTGCTTGTGGACAGATTATTTTTAGCAATAAATTAACACCAGGTGGCTCTGTCCTGACCTTAATGACACTCCTTAAAGATACTTTTTGCAAGAAATTAAAACTAGGTGGCTCTGTTCACAGGAAGTGCTTAAAGACACTCTTCAGTCTTAATGACACCTCACAGGAAGTGCCTAAAGACACTCTTTAGTCTATACATCAGGCATGTTATGATGCTGATAAGCATTCTTGTTGATAGGCACAAGCACAAATCAATTAATGAAATCAAAACAGTCTTTCTCTTAAAATTGATAATTATGCCAAAAACCTTTAGAGCCAAAATTGCACGGAGTTTAATAATACCTTTGGATTAGTGCCAGATGACATATGAAAGGTACCAGTTTCATAAGAATGTTACACATGCAGTCTTTGGTAATGTAAAAGCTTTAATTCTGACCTTACTTGAATAAAAATTTCCATGATAAATTTAAAATTAGATAGGTAAACTATAATGCAATTTACAATATTAGGAGATCAGACAGAAAAACTCAAATACTACTCCTAACCATCAATCATAAGCTCAAAATCACCAATTATTTTCCTACCTGTCTGTCATCGTTTATGGAAACAGAAGATTTGTGAAGTTATTACTGTAAAATGGCAGATGATGTCATTACATGTAGCAGTTACTCGTGAATAATGCGAAAGGTAGATGCAGTTGGTTATGTGAGAACTTATTTCTCGTGTATCACAATGTTTTAGAGACTTTTGAAATGGAATCAAATGATCAAATGAATCAAACATGATAGATCTACCTAACACGTATGGCTGCAGATAATCTGGTGCTCAATTATAAATACATCAAAAAACATATACTGGAGTGAGTCTCTTTTGGGGAACCGCAAACTCTGGATACCAGAAAAGTTAACGTGATGGGTGCCATTCAGCCATATCAAGAACCTGTCGCCCATGTGATAGGCAATATCCAAGAGCATAAGCTCTTTGATAATATGTTGTGAAAGTTTCGAAGAATTTGTAACAACACGTATTTCGTTTTTGATTGTGATTAAAAGGAATTTTCTGGCGAATCGATACTTATATATCATTGCAAAAAATGTTGCGTGTAGAAAAATTGTTTGCACCTTCATTTAGCTAAATTCATGCAGGATACAGGAGAATTCTATTGAAAAATTACAATTTGTTAACTTATTCAAAGTCAGGCTTCTTTCCGTTGAAGAAATAATAAATATTGGATTTCATGGCGTGTTGTCTGCTTGAAAAAGGAAATATATAACGTTAACATTGCCAATACTTTGCCCACAGTCGCCCATTTAACTGTCGTTTAGATAAGAGCCAATAGTTCATCTCCAGGCACAGTCTCTGTAATGCTCCGATACAGAACTTACATCAGCCTGAGCTATGAGCAAGGCTTGCTTCATAGCAAAATCACTGAGGCGTCTCTTCTTCCTCGATTAACTCCAAGATAGATGAACAATATGAAATTTGTGATTTCGATAAAAGTACTAGATGACTTTGTGATGTACCAATTTGGAGAATCTCATGTGATTAAAAGATTCCCTGGATAGTATGAGAACACTTTATGTACTAAGATGTAAGGAACACATTATAGAAATTGTATATTATACAACTTATGAGGTTGTACTCGCATTACTTCTCTATTTCAAATAAAACACCGTCGGTGCAATTTGTGCAGCAGTCAGATGGGGAAAACAATGGTAAAATTTATGGAACTGTGAAATTTATAGAACTGCTAAATTTATGAAGCTGATGTACAAAACAAACGTAATTGAGATTTTATGCAAAACTTCATCAAGACATGTTCTGTTCAATGATTGTGGTATGGAATATTCTACATGGTAACTCTGTGACAGCAGATATTAGGCCAAACTTCAGAATTCATCCTCTTACCAATTTGAGGAACGCTCACCAGATATGTTTAAGATATTTTCAAAAACCAATGTCAGAACGAATAACCATGCCCCAAAGAACCTGAAACGAACTTTTCCAAATGTGTTGATGCTGGCATAGATCTAAGAACAACCGCAAGTGGTAAAATGACTATTTGGATGTCACCCAAACGGTGGTGTCCTGCGGAGGCATTAATCTGTGGTGAAGTAGACTGTCGGTAACCATGCAGCTTCGGTCCGAGGCAGCTTCAATCATGAACACAGACATTTTATGACTTGTTGCTCATGATTTTTCTCCGCTAATCAAGCTGTTTCTTATCTACGATCGTTTTGTGTGAAGAAATGACGTGTTTCGTTCAGATTAAGCCAACCGAGTTTTGTAGCCGTTGTCTGTGCATGATTGTGTTTTACGGATGCTAAATAATATCTTTGTCTGTTCCAGTAACCGTATTAATTTCGATAAGTACTTTCGTAATGTGGAAGTATAATTTACCCGACATCGGATTTTTATGAAATATCCCAATGTTACAACATTAAAAGCTAAAATTAAGTTTATGATTTAGAATATACGCGGGTTTTTGGAAATTCTGTTTCACTGCATAGAGTTAATTGAAGTAGACAAGTTAACTGGACTATCAGAAACTATACGATTTCCTTTATATAGTTCTTCTCCTCTGTCACGGTGTGCAAATGCAGTGTTAAAGTACCTGTAATAAAGAATCCAACAAGGAAATACTTTTGTAGATTTATATACATGTTTATCTCATTTGTAATACTCATTGTTGCCAATAGATTATTATATAAGTATCTGGTAGCATTTTATTTTTACATTGAAGTTTGGAAGTTATAATGACATAGAACTGACCGTTATATTTTGAATAATGAACCATGACATTTGGCAATTTATTGGTTGCTAATATTCCATTATTGAAATAAACTTTAAACTTTATTAATTTACATAGCGAACCCTGAGTAATTGCTGGCTCGTTAGAGTCAGCTTAGTGATTACTTAGGGGGGCTTGTAGCATCCTGCCCCAAGAGAGAGATGTGCCTTAGGCAGTTTTATGATAATTAGGCCTATTTTAAGCTGCATTCATTGGTGAGAATTTGTTTACACGAGAATGTTGTCATGACGTTATTTAGACTCTACGTGCCAGCAATTGGGTCAACGACCAACGTCATTTTTCAACTTTCAGCAGTGCTTTACAATTTCTAGCTTAGACACACCTTTCTGTGTCATTCTGTTTTGAGGGGGAGCCACCTCCTCTTAGATAAACTCATTGGGAAGCGTACAGGACTGCCTCCTTACATGTTGCAATTCCTTTTTTCCAGTGTGCCTTTTCATGGACTCTCATAATGCACACATATGCACACAACTAGAAGTATGGTGGTTGGGCATGTTCCAATGGTCCAGACATGTTCTTTTACACAGACATGACTGTACACACCCAGCATTTTTAAGAGTTGGCAGCACTCAGTTTCGGTTCTGGGATTCGAACCCATGCTGCCTTTGGTATTAGCCAGAATTAGTAACCCTTTGGGCACAGAGGAATTGAAACTTCTGGTCACGCTTGGTTAATTGTCTGTCCCTTGTTGACGTCAGGTTTAAAAAATAGTTAAATTAACTTCAATGTGTAGTTAAGTCTTACATTATGTTGACGTATTAGATCTACATCTGCCAAAGGAAATTGAAAAATCCATTGTTTACTCATCTCCGTTATACATGTGTAAATTTGTTGTTGCCAATGTTAGTTTTATCAGAAATACAAGGATTTTTCCATTTGTTATTCCAATGAATAATATTTCGAATATGACTGTCCTCGGATAGATTCATGACGCGCTTGACACTAGCATCAGTTTTCTTGCAGCTGCATGATATTCGTGATGGTTTCTGGAGTGTTCTTACTTTCATATGTAAAGCTCATGATGTGCAAAAATATCTCCGTGGATTTAATAAAATTACGACTTCACCAAGTTTGGAGAGAAAAGTTTGTGGTGACGTAGGTTGATAATGTATTTGACATTTAGATATAAAAAACCTTCAAACTGATATAGGTCTTCGTTTTAGACTTTTGCATGCCTACGCGTTACTTCGTCTTACCGTAAGAGAAGTTTTGAAATATTTTTTTAAAAGAATAATTCTGCTAATATATAAGTGGATTAACTCAATTGTACTGCCTTAGCTGATGACATTATATTTTATGAGTTTACTTTAACATGACATTCATAGAATTTAGTAAGTATCATTCATGCGCAACTGAGATCGTCTGAAACTGGAGATAGTCTAGTTTTACTAAAGATAAACGTGGCACCCAGTTTTTACGTGATATTGTGGTTAAGAAAATTAAGGCCTTCTCGTAGCCGTCACCAGGTGACCAAATGCTACTCTATGATTGAAAAAAATTAGGTTCTATTTTAGCATTATTACTTGTGGTGTCAAATAGTGCAAATCCATTTGACATATGTGTTGGCACAAGACATTTTCAAGTGAAGCATGTAAGAAGAAAACAAAAAAAAAGTAGATATCTTCGACAAAATTCTTTCTACAACGAAAGATAAAGACTTTTAGCCTGATAGATATCTACATTTTCTGAAACGTAAATGGGGAGATTACAGACAAGAAGTCAATACCATAAGCAACTGTTCTTGTTCTTAACAGGAACAAGATTGATGTGGTCCACAAAGTTATATCATGAAAGGGAATAATTCACTGGCTGATCCCTGTATGACAGAGTACGCGATTTTACTTTTTGTTATGATGCTGAAACAGGACTTTGTCTGTTTCACTGCCATTATTTTTTTTGTGGACATATCTCCAGGTTACAGATTTAGATAGATCTTGAAGATATTAATTAATAAGGAAATATTTGACAGCTTTGTCTGCTACTATTAATTGTCATCCAGATCGATACCAATGGAGGACTCACTTTACTGCTACTACTGGAAATACCTCTGGAGATCAGTTTCTTCTCCTAAACAGGTTTCATCTCTCACATGGGACTTCTCATTGTGTATTATTGTTAGGACTTCTCATTGTGTATTTTAGTTTATAACCTCAGGTTTGTATCTTTGGTGATAGGTATTGTGCACTGGAAGACTCAGACACTCAGAAACAATTTCAACCCAGTTTATTGCTTGATAAGAGTTAGTATTGCTTATAACAGTCTGCCACCATCAGGCTAACTTCAAAAATAACCTTTTAAAAATATGAGATCTAGTTCTCATAACACACTACAGTCTTGAGGATAACAATGGCACAATACTTGCACCAAAACCCTTGGACAAAGTACAACATATAGTGCTTTTGTGTTAGGATCCTTCCACAATCTCTAGGCATTGTTAATAAGGCTTGTGACTTTGAGTTGCTGTGGGACCATAGTCCATACTCTAGATGAGATATTCGCTCTTTTAGGTGTTCCTTGTTGGAAAACCAGAGTGCTGGACTACTTCTTGTCCTTACTGCTCTGAGTTTCACCTCAAACCTGTTCATGTGTTTGAACAGTGTGTCCTCCAACCCACAGACACCTTTCTGGAGATGGT
>JBCAUG010017902.1:0-10828 GCA_038406175.1 Haplosyllis leylae
TTGGAGTGTGTTGAGCGGTGGTGTTGGCTTTTATCGTAATGAGACTGAAGTCTCGACCGGCGCACGAAGGGTTAAGTGACATATTACAAAATAGCTTCCAGCGAACACGGTGAGTGTACGCTGTTCTTTTCAACACCCACTTGAAAAGGGTACCTTGCAATTTGTATGAAATATATATGAGGTAATCTCATGGGAAGAAAAAAATTCAAGGAGAAGAGATTGTTCACACTGGAAATAATTATTGTCACCGTCTGGTCTTCTCGTGATGATTTGAATACACATGTACTTGTAGCACACCTTTTTTTAGGAATGGTTATGGTCCAATTTTGATCGACAGACGAATTTTATTAAGGAGGATCTGGTATTCTGGTCGTCTGACGTTTTTCAGTTCGGCAGGAGTAGTCATTTGTGCAATTCATACTTCATTTTTGTACTTGTGTAGGTAGGTGTGACAGACGTAGCGCCAGGAGATTGGATCACGCCACTTTTCTGATGTAGTAAAAATACATCTGCAGCAAGTCCTGAGATAGGAATGTCTTGACGAGGACTAGTGGCAATCCTTTTTGCTACCTACTGCTGGAGAAATGGTTGCATGGAAACATTGAAATTACAAGGAATGAAGATTTAGTGGGAAATGTACTCAAAACACAAAAAGTACACTATTTAGCAAGGCATTTAGCCTTCCCTTGAAATCCTTATTTTTCTCCTAAAACAGGACGAAATATGATGTTCTACAAATTTTATGGATTTGTATGTAGATCAGAAGCGATAGTTGATGTTCTACCGTGCTACATTTTGACATAAAAATATTCAAACTGCCAAAGTTTCTTGGGCTTGGCCAAATGAGTGATTGACTAAAATAGCCACAGCTTCCACGTCATGGCAACTTTTACGTACTTTCTACTGTACCGTAATGCAAATATTTTCATTCATCGCAAGTCATCGAGTGCCAGTCATAGAGCACAGATAACAAACACACCCATATATATCGTTTTAGCCTGTCATATCTTTCCTGTATCATATACACATCATTTTTCTTATTTTTCCCCAAAATTGTTGGGGTCTACTTTTATGAGGTGAAATGCTACGCAGACACAACATCAACCCCTTGGTGAAAGTGCAGACCAAGACAATGATCGCCCTTTCGGCTGTCCTGTCTTTTGCACGGATGCCAATTCACAGTGCTATTTCACCTCAACAATGCTTCGCACAACAAGGGTCATTGGCTAAGTGGGCGACCATATTTGGCGATAATTGCTAGTAATGGTGGATTTGTTCTGGGTTTCTTCGTTCCTTTAATACATGCCACGAGAGTGCTATGGTCAATTATGCACATGTAACGATTACAAATAACAGATCGGTAATCACGATTGAATTCAAGTCAGACAGCCTCCGCTTCAACAATTTCAGGATCCGCTACTGGTACCATTTGCATGTCCTGGTCAACTGGAAATGTTTCCGCAGCACTACCTCCCTACTTACGTCTCTCGAAAACTTATCCAGCCTGGAAATTCTAAATTTGTAAACACGTGTCATTTGGACTATTGTTGTGAAAAGAACAGAAAAGAGAAGTTCCAGGGGTTGTACAGCCATTTTGCGAGAAACCCCCACCCCCAAAAAACCCATAAAATTGCCAAAAAAGCACTTTTTTACAAGAAAAAAAAACACTTTTTAACATGAATTTCATACATTATTTATTTTCTCAATGATTATTTGTGAAATATTCTTGATTTAGTCATTATTTCTATATATTTTTATCATATCCAAAGATATGGACAGGAGTAGTGGCTTGGGAACTCTTCTGTTTCTGTTTCCAACATTTACCAGTGACACTTGTAAATATTAACAATCTTTATGGACTATATCCTGTAAGAGTTTATCATTTAATAGCCTTTGCATCATAAAGAATACTAAAAAAAATCTCGTGAGTGTTTTTTTCTCAAAAAAAATTTATGATATTCATGTAAGGATTAAAGAAATCTAAAAACACTTACAGGATACATTCTGTATAGGATACATTCTGCAAATATTATTAATATTTATGAGCATTGGTCATAAATGTTGGATACTGAAATAGAAACAGACAAGTTTGCAACATACTGAGCAGTAAGTGTAGTAATAAAATATATGCGGAGCAAAGCAAGGCAGAAAATTTGTTTCCATGAAAATAGTATAAAATAACAAAATCGTGAAAGAAATTTTACCTTTCTGTATCCAAAACCTTCAGAACAGTAGTATTTTCTCAAAAAGATAGGAGACTCAACAGAAAAAAACCCCACATTTTTGTCCAAAAAAGCACTAAAAAGCACTTTCGGAATATTTCTACCGAAAAAAAAAACAATGACGAAAAAAATGCACATGTGCTTTTTAAAAGCACTCTGTACGACCCCTGGAAGCACTGAAATAATTTAATCTAGAGAAAGACAGTGATCGCTTTTACTCACAATAATGGTATCCAATGGACAAACGGGCAACACTTTGACTTACACACTTCAATGTATTTGAGGTACAAAACAGATCAGTTCAAAAAAGTATACTTTTTATTGAAACGGACTAATGATTTCTATCCAGACTCTTCTGGAATATTATCATTTTTAAAAGTATTGAACATCATGTTATTTTCGTATTTAACGTCTACAGGTTGGAATGTGAAACGCGTGTTCGAGTCTTCAGCCACTACGAGTTTCGGGAACACGTCTATTTCTACTTGTTTTGCTGTTTCTGTTTCTGTTTGAGTCCACTTCAAATCCGTACAATCTTTACAAGATGTGCTCGTAAGATTTCAAACAGAAACAACAACATAAACAGAAACAGACAAGTTTCCGAGCAACGCCACTACCTTTCCTTGCAAAGCGAGCCCAAACTGTTGTTTATTTTTTGAAAGCGTAATGAGGAACAATGGAAAGGAAAACTCAAACCTTGGCATTGGTATGCTTCAGTGTTCTTGTCGAATAATTCCATAAAGTAAAATGTTATGTACCTGTACCTTTCTATACGATGTTAAGCGAGTCAGATGCATCCTTTAACTCTTGTTAAAACATAGGTTCCTTTTCTTTCTCTCTTTGGTGCATTTTAACATTATGTAATATCCTCCGAAACATATTCCTTTCATATTCTATTCATTAGCAGCACCTGAATACATATCTATCATTTAATTATGTAGGTGTGGACTCGGATGATGCATACGAGACTCATTCATCAGTGCAGTTTGAATCCCACTTAAATATACTCTGACCGCTCCGGTTCATCACTTGTTCAGTGTTGAAAGCTTTTTTCCGTTTCGTTTTTATTTCAAAACGGATACAAACCACACAAAATCAGTTTTATTTCCCTTTTGATTGTCATTTTATGGACAAGTTCGTCCCTGAATGATGCTGGGTGACACCCTGAGGCAATCGCACATTGTGTGATCTCCAATTTCAAAGTTTTTATTTCTGTTGATCAACTCATTATTTCTAATGAGAGGAGTCTTTGAATTGGTAAAGCGCCTTTATGTGTTCAGGAAAAAATCACCAAAGTCTACTTCATCCTGAAAAGATGGTACATGTAACACAATTTCGCGCAGACCAGATTTAATTTGCGAAATTTAAATGATTGAAAACAAAGGTCACTTGAAAATTCCTTCCATGAATTTAAAAAGTAACTCTTGAGTGCTACTGATTTTTTCACGTAAAGTCTGTTTTTCTTTGACAGATTACGGAGATAACTGAATTTTATACGGTTTTATTGAGATGTACAGATCCAAGGCCATGGAAGTTCACCAAGAAGACATGAAGCATAACTCGGAATCGCAGTTAGCCGGCGGCGACACACGTTTGCAAAAATTGGAACGTACTGTGTAAGTTCACTTTCGCTTTAAGAGTAAAATTTGGTCTCCTTCATATTAAATAACACGTGGAAATATTATCAGTACAGTTATAATGTTGTCTTTATTTAGACAAACTTTTTAATCTACTGGTATGCAGTGAGTGGTTAAAGACACGTGCTCCTTATGTTGTCTTAACAATGTTTTCCCCTCAAATACCACTTGGAATTTCAGAGGCTCCTAAGCAAACAGCAACAATGCTTAAGCTATGAGGAAATGGCATTTTGTAACCCAATGCTCTCTATTGTGGAAAGCTACCCAGATTTACTGAGGCTATGGATGATCTATGTACAAACCATTTAGGAATGGTCTCTCTGAAAATGTCTTTCTATATTTAGGTTCCATGTGACTCCTTGGTTGTTGCAATATTTGCATTGAATGTGAAATTATGGAGGAATTAAAAAGTTGAAGACCATTTAGCAGACACAACTAAACTTTAATTTTTGTGATGGACGTCGCAGCCCCTTCTAAAGAACCGGCGAGCAATCATTTTGCAGGACGATGGATTACACTGTTTTTTCACTTCGGATGTACGACACCTAGGATTCAAAGCTGGGCTATTTCTTGTTCATTGCTATTTCTACACCTGCTTGGGATACAAAGCCGACGAGACGAATAGCAATAAAATTTTATAATCTGATCAATGCCATTTGCCATATAAATTTACTGGTTACTATTTCATTAGCTTACAGAGGGTAAGACTCAAAAATGTAAAGGGGTACGTTAGGGGAAGTCCCTATTCACTTTGTAGATTAACCTATGACCCAAACTTTTATTTCTGGTGGAGTATTATAGATTTAAGCCCTCTACGAATTTAAAGGGTTGGTCATAGGTGAACCTTGAACACATATGTTTCATACAATGACTGCCAACGTATACATATGGTTGTGTAAACTGTTCAACTTCAAAAAACTAGACATGGAATGAAGCCAAAATCTGTGCTAAGGCACGAACTTTACATATGATATAAAAACCTATGCACATTGTAATCCTTTAAATAAAATGACACAAAGCAATTTGTGCTCCAGATATTCTATTGTCATCTCGGGAACACACCCTGACGCTTTTGTTGTCGAAAGAAAAAATCTGAATAAAACAAATATGGGCATTGTGTCATTACTAACTAATACCCTGTTTCACCCTCTCAGGAATCAAACGATAAATGAAGGATGGTTGTCACATTTTTTCTTAAGTCTTTTGCGATCATGTCAGAATGTTTGGGGTAAACTTTTTCCACTTGGTTCTAAATTTTAAAAATGGTGGTTGCCAACGATTGGGAAGATCCCCAAAAATATCTATACAAATTTTTGCTTGCTGTATTAAGTTTTTCAACGCCATATCTTCGCAGTTCTAAGGTGATATATGTCCGAAAGGAAATATTATTATTGATAAAATATTTCTCTTCCGCTAACTAAGTCAGGAAACTGTCGAAACACAAAGGACAAAAGTTCAAAGAGATATTTAAATTTTCGTTTTAAAAGTGCATAATTGACCTTGATATCACCTTTGTCCCACTTTTCTTGTAAATCTTGCCCATCACTAATATACTCACATATTTTCAACTTTTTATAACTCTTAACAAAATTTACTTTCACCAGGTATATTGTTTGTTAACAGTCTCCTATTTCAATTGCACTGGCTTCTGGTTCAGATTAATGTCACGGGGGATTAAGTGTAATATCAGGTACATTTGGTAAAGTTCAAGGAATGTGAACCAGGTTGATATCAGTGTTCTGGTAACGCAAAATATATTTCATTCACAAAATGTATTTTAAACTAAACAAAACACAGTCCTGGATGACTCTAAGAGTAATACGAAACCCCCTAAAAAGATAATGGTAAATGTTTATGAAAACTGCCGTAATTTATAAATATTTTGAAATTTGCATGAAAAGTGCGTTTTTCTGTTTTACAGTAATATGTAAATAATATTGAATCCCGACATTGAAAATAGCACGCGTGTTTGATGGCAGGAAATGCTGAAAAGTGATCAGCCACAATACACATGACCATAAATAGAAATCGGTCATGAATTTTATCACTTCCACCGATGAAAAGCACTATTAAAAATCAGAAATTTCATTTATTTTTACCTTTCCTTCATTTGTTGACACAGTTATCTTTTTTGAGATATAAATTGTGTGCACATAATTATTTAAATTCTCTTTAATGTCAAAATTTGCTATAATCTACCGCTTACCGTGATAGAACATTCGGACTGCTAGTAAAATTTACCAATAATACTTAAACTTGTTATCGTTGAAAGGTTAAAGTGAAAGTTCCGGATAAAATTCCTAACTCATCTGTGATAGTGGTAGCCCTTACCCGAGTCTGATGAAACAGGGGCATTGGTTTCAAATAAACGTATTTCTGCTGGGAGTTCCCTGGTTGGAAATACAAAAGAAGTGTAGTACACGTGTCTTACACTCAAACACTCTCCATACAACTTTTAGATTATTTTAAAAAATTCCTGATGCAGAAATAGTTGTTCCTTCTCCAACATTATTGGCAAAAAGTAAAACCATTGATGTCAAATAACTTTTCATATTGCACTGATGTATTGCTTTTTTCATCTTTATCTATTAAAATCACCAACAATCATTACCGGTAATGGTGAAGACGGTAGACCTGACAGTAAAACTTATATTTGAACTTGAAAATCCCCCCATCAGTTATACCTTAAAAGACAAGATAAGACTACCGAGTTTCTATTATTTGAACCTTTATGCAGACATATCTTTGATGTATAGGGACTGTGCTGCCCTAAAAAGGAAACTGTCGGAGGTGTTTAACCGACTTTTCAATGGAAATACACAAATATTAGCAACTCAACCAGAAATATGATGTATCACTTGTCACTTTGTTGACCATATTAAACACAATATCCAAAAAGATGGGATGTCCGATAAGTAAACCATATATGCTTCTTAGAAAGTGAAAAGCTTTGGAATGCTTGAAAGATAAATTCATTTCAGATCGAAAAATCCCATTTCGTTATGTAACCTATCGCCAGTCCCTCTTTCCCTGTGATGCTTATTGAAGGAATGTATTGCCTTTTTCTAAATCAGACCAAGGGGCCACACACCGCATTTCTTCGGGATCGGCGTACTCTTAAGTTAGGTTATGATTTAATGCTTCAGGTGTCATTATATTTTTTTATCTGACAGACTCTTGAAAGATGAACAAAAGAAGGACAGCATGTGTATTCTTGTGGCACAATATTTCGCTCAGAAGTTAATTTGCTGTCTGCATTCCAGCTCTATTATGATAAAGAATGAAAGATTCCAAGGTCATGGTGAATTTTTTTTGACTAAGGTTTCACTCTACACAAGATGAAATGCAAAGCAATGTCATTTATTAACACGAAGAACTTTTCACCAAACCGGTATTCCTTATTGTGTAACTTCAAACTGACAACCAGCAGTGCATTCTAAGAGGCAGGGAAATTGAATTGAATGTGGCAGAACATTACACCATAAAAAGACACATCAATTTGGCAAGAGAAGACAAACATGAATACATTTCCTTTGCCATAAAATTAAACACCTCGTTTTGGAGTCTTTGTTTAATTTTTCTCTCGGTCTTTACTCTGCCGCAGTGTTACTGCCAAGTTGTTTAGAAAGGAATTCTTTAAAAGACTGTAATTGGTACCAAACACAGAGCCCTGGCAATGATGAAAATTGAATGGAAATGAAAAAAATGACATCATTTAAAACTACATTTCACTTTTATGTATTACACATTTTGGAGTTCTCTCCTGAATTCACGGTAAAAAGTTCAAACTCACAGTGATGGAGACGGTCAATAGGTGAAATAATTCGGTACACCAGTAAATGGAGTTTTTCACGAACACACAGAATTGTCAATAATGACAATATTGGCATCACAGGCTTTACTACGTGACAGCAAAAAAGATCTAGCAACAAAATGTTGCCTCAGTGAGTATTGAATTCAGGACCTCAGCCATTTGGATCTAATGCTCTCCTCTCTGAACCATTGAGGCATGTGTTACTTGGGAGAGCTAATACCTCTATATGGTCATTCTCTATTGGTTCTCACTAAATGATCTAAGTCCAAGATTGAAGTGGTGCAGGAACAAAGGACAATTTAAGGATATGCCAAGTAGCACTTGCCTCAATAGCTCCGAGAAGAGAGCATTAGATCCAAATGGCTCAGGTCCTGAGTTCGATACCCACTGGGGTAACATTTTGTTGCTGTATTTTTTTGTTTTCGCTTCTGATGCTAATGTCATTATTGTCAATTCTGTGTTTTCGTAAAGAACTCGAATATTTCATATGAAACATCAATTGACCTCTCAGGTGATTTATCTTAGTAGCTGCTGCAAGGTTTGAGGACAACTGAAGGTATTTTGACCACGTTTCCATTACAGTGCAGTCCAGATATTTTAGGCACATCAATGTAGTGGTTCTGGAATTTGCAGTGTCAGAAATGTATCAAATTAAATGCTCTTTGATGCATCTTGTGTGTGCGGCAGTTCAATAATTACAATAAAGATAAACTGAAAAATGGCTGCATTATTTGGAACGTTATGAAATAAAATAGCAAGAATACTTACGAAAACTAGTTTAGGTCCATGCATGCTGCGTACACAAATGTGTAGAGTTGTCTCACAGCAAAGACGCTTACAACCGCTAATTTTTTCGAAAGGAACCTAATTTTACACTTCCACCTAATCTTTCGAAGACAGGTGATTTGTGTGAAAGTATTGTAGATCTAATTAGTGCAGATGGCTTTCGTCATATCCCTTCCTGAACTGAATGGACTAATCGATAGGCAGACAGCAGATACCATTCCGGATATAGATCCAGAAGAATCAGAGAACCACATCAAAGCGTAGTGGGAGGATGCTCTATTTTTTTCATGTCACATGCTCACGAGATTCAGGTACTCTCAGCATTTTTGAATCCAGGTAAAACCTCACGTATTAGTAAGTCTTCGTTTAATTGCATTCAATTACGCTTTGGTAAAAATGTTGGTAAACTCAAGTCCGAAAAACTTGAATATTAGGTCCTCAGATCAATCTACTTAGCCAGGCGAAGGTAGCTAAGGTTCCCGTTCAAACTAGAATCTGACGCAAATGTAGTCACACATTACGTTTTGCTTGTGTCGGTGCAGAGAAGCTGACAAATGAATGTTACAAATACAACGGGAAGTCTCATTTTAATAGCCTACAAGTTCCTTGGTAATCAGTTGTCAGGTATTATAGAGATTAAGATAATCTTTAATAGTTCCGTCATGATGACGGAGCTTGGCTTCGAATTTTTTTCTGACCATACAATAGTTATTGTGATTTTTGAACTCTTACGTGTAGTTGTCAGTGAAATTAACTTCTGTTTGCTGTTTGCCTCAAACTGTTGAAGATATCAGATACTTCACTGTATAAGTGGCGCTTGTGACCTCGAGAATAATGTAAGCTTGCAAATAAGAAATCCTTCAGAGAATTACCTTTCAGTTTATGTCGCCAAACTTGAAGCGGGGCACACCCTAAATGCTTTGGGTCTAAATAAGTGTTTCCTTTGTTACGAATTCCTTATCATGCTGTAACAACGAGCAAAGAATCAGTAATGGACTTTTCATTCAAGATTTACAAAGAAACGACAGAAAAACAACCATCCAAATTTGCATACTTCTGCACAAGGAAACAATTCCTTAAAAAGCGGGAGTCGCCCTTAGCAAACTTTTGAAAGAGAGAGCCAATTCTCGTAAATGTTCTACAGTGTCAGTCGAAAATTTCCTTGATAGGCCGAAACTGAGTTCCACAGATAATTGATACTGTAACTGACACCCTTGTCATTTTCTATCATCATCTCTGAAAACATTACTCAAAATCGCACTTCCACAAACATCTACTTTTCATTTAAACTATCTAATCGAATAGTCCTGCCTGCAGCATACTTTGTAAGTCTCAAATGTTTAAAATGTTTTCCTTTGACTGAATTTTTCTCATTCTTCCAGAGGGGAGACAGTCAGATCCGTTGGGGCCAGATGAAATAATTACTTATAAACAAAAGTATAACTATTTCAAATCGATGATATTCAATGGAGCAAAACCTGACGTGTTTACACTTTCACAGGCGCGGAACACTTTTGGCACTTTTATACCTTGAGACACCTAAATGACTGTAGCTCCTTTAATTAATACTCATCATAAGAGACCTTCCAAAAGTACCATTCAACCTAGAACTAAATCCTTCACACTTTTAGTAAAAAAATACCAGGCTGTTTAAAGCTGGCAGGTTGCACACTTGGGAAAAAAGCATCAAAGATGCCCCTTCCCCCCAAATGGTTAGACAAATAAGTATTTTAAGGAGGGTGCTGCATTTTCCTTTCTACCCAGCTGTCCTCTAATGTGTTCACTGGTAACACACTACAAATGGTTATCATCTGGGAGACTCAGGTGTTTTTCACCATCTTATTTAGTAGCTGGTATGCAAAGGTACCCTGAAGTCACTTTCTCTCTAACCTGTTTTTCTCACTGTAGCTTCTGATATAAATTGACTCACTGTACCAGTAACTACACTAAGGGGCTCAAGCATCCTTGGCATAAAAGACTGGATAGCAATTCTAATGATTAAATAATTATGCATTTAACATTTAGTCATAAAGCCAGATCCATAGTCCCTATCAAGACCACCTCCAAAATGACCTTTTTTGTAATATCAATAGTACCATAGAGTTAAAGTTACCATCGCTCATTGAAACTAGCTTCTCACTCATTCCAGAGGTAATGTCGATCATATAATACTCTGTGTGAGCTATTTGCTGATCGATGGATAAAGTACATATTGTTAATTAGTTGTTTTTATTGAACTTAAAAATCCCCCGAATTCACAGTCACACACCAAACGACTGCGCAGTTTGATCGTCACAGTATAGCAATACTATAAACTAACAAGAAAGTCCTCCGGCGTGAACGCAAGAGGCATACCGACCGTGGCGTAG
>JBCAUG010017913.1:0-10828 GCA_038406175.1 Haplosyllis leylae
CACTTCTAAAAATGCAGAACTCTCCTTTTTGGAGGTAAATTTGTAGAACTCAAATTTGGTTGTTCCATAAATAGTCTTAATGGTTCTAAAATCTTGCCCATTTGACAGACAGGTTACCAATACTTTGGCTGCTTTATTTCCAACTTCATTGTTCTTGATATTCTTTGTAGTGGCAGATCCAGGGTTTTCCATAGGGGGTGCCAACATACTATTTGGCCATTTTTTTTCCCAAAAGTGCATGAAAATGAAGAGATTTTGGTCCCTGGGGCTCCTCCCTCCAATGCTTTGACAATTAATTTTGAGAGAGACCTGACCCTGACATGTACTTGAAAACAAGTTTTTTGAGCATTTTACAATACATGGACCTGGTTGAACACAACATGTTTAGTAGTACCTGCAATACATGAATTTAAATGTCTTTAATTCATTCAAAACATGGTTTATTGATTCTCACTTACAGTACATGGATACATTGATATTGAGCAGCAGCAGCAGAACAGAGCAAGTTGCAACAAATCTCTGACATTGAGAGAACTAGAAGTGGATTTCTACTCCTTTGCTTTTCTAGGTGTTAATTTCTCAATCTATTCTTGCAAGGATCAGTAATCTTACCTGTAACATTTAAATTGTGATGATTCTTCAAAATTGGTTTTTAAATCTGTCAGATTTGCTCATCGTGAACAGTGGCGGATCAAGGATTTCCCAGACGGGGGCGCCAACCTACTATTTTATCAAATTATCCCGACAACTGCATGAAAATGAAAACATTGGGGGGGGGGGGGAAGGGGTCCCTTGCGCCCCCATGCCCCAGATCCGCTCTCGTTTGTACACAACACGGATAATGTAGTGTAACCATGGTAATGTTGATTGAGGAAAAATTTTAACTTAAAAAAAACCAAAAAAACACAATGCTGAAATTCATTTGAATAATATCAGTGGCCGATCCAACCTTCAAGGTGGGGGCGCCAACCTATTATTTGGCCAAATTTTTACTGAAAACTGCATGAAAATGAAAGAATTTGGACCCAGGGGGGGGGGGCGTCCCTGGCGCCCCTCTTAGATCTGCCACTGACTATGTACACTCAAGTTTTTCAGAAACACACAAAGATGGCAATGTTGGCATTATTGCCAAGTATTTGCAGTTTTCTTCTTTAATTACACCGACTGATCCTGGTAATAACGTGAAATTAAAAATCAAGGGTAGGTGAGGATTACATTTCAAGGTTGAATACGTTATTGGACTGGTTAATTTTAGGGACGCCTCCCTCCCCTTTGAGTCCAATTTATTCCATTTTGATGCAGTTTTCAGGAAAAATTTGGCCAAATAATCAGTTTGCGCGACCACCTTGGGGGTTGGCGCCCCCTCCTCTGGGAAATCCTGGATCCGTCGCTGGTTGGTTTCTGAAAAACTCTATTTCGGCTGTGTTCACAGGTAAAACCGTCAATATTTGGGTTTTTCACGATAAACTAATCTGACAGATCTCTCAGAAATAAAATGCAATTTTTAAGAATTATTACAATTTAGTTTGAAAAGTAACGATTATTTAAGATACTGATCCTTACTAGAATCTGGAGACAATAATAAAGTATTTAACATCTGCAATACAGTACACTGGGTCCCGCTTACAACGAGTAAAAAGATACGAAAGAAGCTGCTTGTTGTAACCGAACTTTTTAGCATTATTGTCAATGATTATGGTGTAAAGAAATCTACTTGTTGCTCGTTGTAACCGAACTCGTTATAAGGGGGACCCAGTGTAGTAAGGGGTAGAAATCCACTGCCAGATCTGACAGGAACGTCAAAGTTCGGTTTCGTGAAAAACTAGAATGTCACCGTTTTTGTGAGCGGTACCTTTGATTACACTGGGTCCTGCTTAGAACGAGCAAAGAAATCTGCTCTTTGTAGTCAGGTGCTCATAGTAACCGAACTTTGTTTAACACTGCTGTCAATGATTGTGATGCAAAGGAATCTGCTCGTTGTAACCAAACTCGTTGTAAGCGGGACCCAGTGTAATCATTCTAAGTGGGACCCAGTGTACTTGTTCTAAGCGGGACCCAGTATACTTATTCTAAGTGGGACCCAGTATGCTTGTTCTAAGTGGGACCCAGTTTGTAAGCGGCACCCAGTGTACTCATTGTAAGTGAGACTCAGTGTGCTTACTGTAAGTGGGACCCAGTGTACTGGTTGTAAGCGGGACCCAGTGTACTCATTGTAAGTGGGACCCAGTGTACTCACTGTAAGTGGGACCCAGTGTACTGGTTGTAAGCAGGACCCAGTGTACTGGTTGTAAGCAGGACCCAGTGTACTCGTTGTAAGCGGGACCCAGTGTATCTGTAAACATCGCCATAACCGGAATTTGTGCTTGTTTTGGCGTTGTGCCAACTCACTCATTCAAATGATATATATGTACACTGTATTCTACTTGCGACGTTGCGCCAAGTTCATTTAGCACGAAATTACAATTACAACAAAAAAAAATTTTCTCAGCAAAAGCACAACAAAACAACAAAAAATCATTTCCAATTGAGGCCTGTTTACATCAATGACGTTTGCGACTCTCAATGAAATCAATAGAAACAAATAGAGTCACTCCACAATGGGGTTGCAAACCATTTTTGGAGTGACTCCATTGATTTCAATGAAAGTTATGTCACAAGCATCATGGCAGTGATGACTCTGCGTTGACGCTGATGTTTGGTGTCAACGGCCCTAAAACTGGTGTCATTACCATCAATCATCGCTAAAATCTTTCTGCATGATGGTCTAATTTGCGATGTTTTTTTTTTAATGTTAATGAAGTGTAGATGGTGACATTGGTATCATTTTAAGACAGGTGTAATTCATTTTTTGATCGGATTTCTAATTAAGATTAAAATTTACTGAAATATTTGAGAATTCCACTTACGAAAAATTAGGGATGATTGCTAGTGTGATGAAAAAACCTCGGTAACCACAATTACTGTGTGAATGACTCGTTGTAGGCGGGACTCATTCCTTCAAATGACATGTACACTGTGTTCTGCTTATGACGAGTTGATTAACCGCGAAATTACGACTACAACGAGTCGGTTTAAACACATAGTTTTCAAAACAATTACAGCACAAGAAAGTCCTCCAGCGTGAACGCGAGAGGCAGACCGCCCGCGTGGCACAACTGTCCTTGTCCTGGCTAGGGGGAGGGGAGGGGGGAGGGTAGGGGGAGGGGAGTACCCTGTCCTGGTCTGGGGTACCTCCCTCCCTCCTTCCCTTGTTAGCAGACAGACACCTGTGAAAACATAACCTTCTGTCATACTGTACTTCCTACGCGGGCGGTAATAATATGTAATCCCTTGTTTCTACTTTGGCCTCTGTATGAGTCACTATAAATGAACCTTTTTTTCTGATTTCAACTGCGATTCTTCTCGTAACAAATTGGTTGTACAGGTCTCAATGGAAGTGTTCACACTGTGCGACTGCCACAAAATCATAAACTGCCATGTAGCCCATCACAAGCAAAAACCAATCACAGTGGCAATCAGAAAAATTCCCCCTTATGCACAAAAAGAAGGACATTTTGGACTTTAGATGTTGGCCCAGATGTGGTTTAAAGGCTCATTCACACTGTGCATTTTTCTTCTGATTGCGACTGCAATTCTTCTTATCACAACAAATTGGTCGTACAGGATTCAATGGAAGTGTTCACACTGTGCGACTACCAGCTCCTATACAGCTCATTATAAGCAAAAACAAATCGCAGTCGTAGTCAGAAAAAATCGCACAGTGTGAACGAGCCTTAATTGTGCATGTGTACTGTTGTTATTATCTATACATGAACTAACCTCAAGGTCAAGGTTACTGTAATGTTATGGGGTCAAGGCCGCTCCTCATTAATATGCATAACGACTGTCCGTCCGTGTAGTGCATTCTTCTGCTCAGTGATACTACAGTGGCGGAACTAGGATTTCCCAGACGCGGGGGGTGGGGGGCGGCGCCAACTCCCATGGTGGGGGCGCCAACCTATTATTTGGCCAAATTTTCCCATAACACCGCATGAAAATTAAAGAACTTGGAACCAGATGGGGGGGGGGGGTGCGGGTCCCTGGTGCCCCCCTTTAGATCCGTCAATATACTAGACAGAACCCGCACTACGGGCGGATTCAGGGAATTGACATCTATTTTACATTATTTGTTGTTACACAATTTTTGATCAAAGTCCCTTATCAGATAAATTTCACATCAAAAGCAGCTTTCTCTTAATAAATTTCCTTTGCAGTCATCCACATCATCTCTATCAACTAAAAATAATTTATTTATTTATTTATTTATTATTAATTTATTAACAAGTCACAGCATGATTATCATTAAAAAATAATAATCAAAGCACATGATTCTGCACAGCCAATGAGAAAGGCTCTTGCAAATCACCACAGCAACATATAATGGCTGCCTCATCAAAATTGACTCTGCTGGTAATATTAATTAGCTTCTGGAGGGGTGTAAAACAAAATATCCAAGCAGAAAATTGCGACTGCAACAAATGGGCTGGATGTGTTTCAATCTAAGGCTTTTGCAATTGTGATGGTATCCTATTTGCGACAGCGCTACTCAATAGCTTCCTAAGGGCTCGTTCACATTGTGCGATTTACGACTGCGATTTGATTTTACTTGCAATAGGCTGTATAGGAGCTGGTGATGTCAAAGTCGCGTAGTGTGAACACTTCCATGGAGTTCTGTGCAACCCATTTGCGATAAGGGGAATCGCAGTCGCAATCAGAAAAAAATGCACAGTGTGAATGAACTAACCATTCTATGCGATTGCGACTCCGATTCTAAAATAATCGCAATCGGGGTCGCACCGTATGAATGGACCTTTACGACAAAGAAGACAAAGATAAAAAAATGACGTCATGAACAAAGTTCAAAATGGTGTCTCGTGACGTTGTTAGATGACATCCAAAATGATGTCATGACAGCAATTTATGTAAACAAATTCCAACCAATGAAAGCAGCTCAAAGTAGGTCTGCTTATCATAAAACTACCAAAGGCCCTTAACATCTTCATCCCAAGATGATAAGTGGCCCTCGACTCAACTAATTAACTGTGTCTTATCTCAATGTGACGTATCATATTATATTTCTGCGTGAATGTTTGACCACACACGTCACACCGGAATGGTTTCTCACCAGTGTGGAGCCTCATATGTTGCCCCAGGTTGTTTTCTTGTGTGAACGTTTTTCCACAGATAGTGCATCTGAAGGGTTTTTCCCCGGTATGGATTATACCGTGTTTGGCTAGATTACCTTTCTGTAGGAATCTTTTTCCGCACTCCGCACATTTGAACGGTTTATCGCCCGTGTGGTTTCGTACGTGAACTGTCAGCTCTCCCTTCGTTCTAAACGCTTTATCGCACATGTCACACTGGTGAGGTTTTTCGCCGGTGTGTAACATAATATGAGTCTTAAGTTGATTTTTCTGCGCAAATCCTCGACCACAGAAATCACACACGTAAGGTTTTTCTCCATTGTGTGTTTTTCTGTGAGTAGATAGATTACACCTGTATGCGAATGATTTATTACACTGGATGCACTTATGTGGTTTCTTTTTCGTATGTTTTCGGCTATTCTCGGGTTTTTCTTTCGTGTATGTTTGGCTATGCTCAGGTGTTTCTTTCGTGTGTGTTCTGGTATGCTCGGATTTTTCTTTCGTATGTTTTCGGCTATGCTCGGAAAGACGGAATATTTTACTGAAGCTTTTTCCACATATATTGCAGGCAAAGGGTTTTTCTTTGGTATGTGTTTTTTTGTGCACGATTAGCTCATCTTTGCACGAGAATTTTTCACCACATTTAGAACACTCAAACGCTTTCTCTTTTCTGTGAATTCGACCATGCTTCATTAATTCCGACTTAGTAGTAAATGTTTTGTCACAAACGGCGCAGATATGTTGTTTTTCATCATTATGTTTTCTGTTATTAGTCGTTAGACTTTGTTGGTGTATGAATGCTTTTCCACAATTTGCGCATTTAGATGGATACAGTCCGGTGTGGATCCTGATGTACTTCGTTAGCTCACTACTGGTAGTAAATGTTCTACCACACTGCACACAGAGAAAAGATTCATCTTCTCTGTGTTTTCTGACATGGCCGTTTAAATCAACTTCCCGTCTGAAATTCTTGCCACATTCGCTGCACTGATATAATTTCTCTTCAATACGAGTTCTACATTGTTTTGTCGTATCACCGTTCGTAGTAAATCTTTCATCACAGACTGCGCACACGTAGGGTTCTTCTCCAGTATATATCCCGGTATTATGTCCGAGAATGCTACTTGTACTGAATCATTCACCACATTTTTCGCATGTGCGAGATTTCAGTCCGGCGTGTGCTCTCCTGTGGATGATCAGGTTATTTTCCGTTGCGAACATTTTACCACAGACGTCACAGTCGAGTGGTTTTTCTCCAGTGTGGATTCGATGGTGTCGATTCAGCGCCCATTTGTCTTTGAATTCTTTATCACACACATCGCACTGATGTTTGGAATTCTCTTTGAATCCTTCCAGTGTACACTTTGTAAACTGATCTTCAGATTTCTCATTGACTCCTTCACCACAACTATTGCACTGATCTTTGGATTTCTCCTTAAATCGTTCAGCACACATATCGCTTTGATGCTTAGATTTTTCCTTGAATCCTTATATACACTTTGTGCACTGATCTTTGGATTCCTCTTTGAATTCTTCAACGCACATTTTGCACTGACGTTTATCAACTGACTTCATCTGCAGATACAAGAAGTAAATATAAGAGTCTGATATAATCGTCGGTTCGAACCCCACCAAAACTTGTAGATACGTTAGCAACTGCGTGGGTCAAAATGTGCGGCTGCCATGCTGACCTCAGTCAGCAGGTGTCGCACCAGAGGTGAATCTGAGGAATCTACTGCAGCCACGCAACAAGAAGGATCCCACATTAAGACAAGAAAGTCCTCAAGTAGGAAACCACAAGATGCATACCAAACACAGCACAAGCTGTCCTCGGGGGAGGGGTGTACCCTAGTCCCGACCAGAGGCTGAGAGAGACCTAGTCCTTCCAGAGCAGGGGGTGGAGGGTAAAACAGTGGCGGATCCAGGATTTCCCAGTGGTGGGGTGTCATCTCCCAAGGTGGGGTGGCAATCTATTATTTGGCCAAATCTTTCCTAACAACTGCATGAAAATTACAGAAATTGAACCCAGAGAGGCGCATCCATAGCGCCCCCCAAGATCTGCCACTGTAAAATTAATGTTCTCTGTATAAACGCAACATACATTGCAAGACAGAAATACGTCACTGACTTTCACAGGTCACTGATCTTTATGTGTCCCTGACCTTCACAGGTCACTGACCTTTATGTGTCCCTGACTTTCACAGGTCACTGACCTTCATGTGTCCCTGACCTTCGCAGGTCACTGACCTTCATGTGTACAGGACCTTCACAGGTCACTGACCTTCATGTCCCTGACCTTCACAGGTCACTGACCTTCATGTGTCCCTGACCTTCACAGGTCACTGACCTTTATGTGTCCCTGACTTTCACAGGTCACTGACCTTTATGTGTCCATGACTTTCACAGGTCACTGACCTTTATGTGCCCCTGACTTGGACGGTTGAATGACTTTTAACCCTAAACAAACTTCAAAGAAAATTCTCACCTGTGTGATGCTTCCCTCAGTGTGAACGGTGTGTGTGAATGTGTCCTGCACCTGTGTGATGCTTCCCTCAGTGTGAACGGTGAATATGTCCTAGCGGTGTCAACTGATAACTGTGTATACTTTCTGTGCCGGTTATTGTCGGTGTTAACTTCTATCAGCATCTAAAAACTGTAAAGAATGTCCACACTGATTCACAGAAAGATAGGTCCAGTTCAAATGAGCTTATTTGACAAATAATTTTTATAAAGTTCCATTGCACATTTTAGATTAATTTCGATGCATAAGCGTTTTTAATCTTACTATAAAATTTAATAAATAAATTCTGTGTTCAAAAGTGTATCCAATGCAGACAACAATGATGATGATGATGACAACAACGCTGACAGAATGATGGTTGATTTAGACTCTTCAAACAAGTCAAATATTCGTGTTTTTCCTATTTTGGTTTTGGATCTTGCTGAATTAGACGAATTAGACTGATTCATCTAATTGCACATGGATACTAGAATTGACTATTCATGGATAGGTGAAATCTTCATTTGCACTATCCATGAGCAGTTCGCTATTCATGGATAATGTAGCATTATGCAGGGACAGTGTAGAATGAGTGAGCACTCTCCATGGATAGCGAAACATGAATTTACACCATCCACAGATAGCTAAAAACATTATGTGTAAACATATTACTATTCATAGATAATAAACTCCAATATCCATGAAGCACTTGTCTAATTCAACTAATTAGATGAATTTACCTAATTTTAAAATCCAAAACAGGAAAAATACGAATATGTCGCGATGTTGAACGTCCACAATGCTGTCTCAGTGTTGGGCTTCCTCACTTCAAACTAGGTTCTGCGTTATCCACATCTAGGTCAAGATGTATTGTAAAACTGTGCAACTTGTTTCCAAAAAAGGACATTATTTCCACATGTTGACTTGACCCAGATGTGTCTCGCACTAGATAATGTCCTAGAAAGTGTCCAAATTAAGGCTCGTTCACACTGTACGATTTGTTTTCCAATTGCGACTGTGATTCTTCGTTTCGCAATTAATAGATATGTAGCCCGTTATAAGCAAAAACAGATCGCAGTCGCAATCAGAAAAAAATTCAGTGTGAAAGAGACTTTAAAACACATCTGTGTCAACATCTATAGTTCAAATTGTGCTTCTTTTTGCGCATAAGGGCTCGTTTACACTGTGCGATACTTTCTGATTTCGGCTGTGATTTGTTTTTGCAGACATAGACACACGCACACACACACACACACACATACATACATCCACACACATACATGCAGACACACACACACACATACAAACAAACACGCACACATACATGCAGACACATACATACATACATACACACACATACATCCACACACATACGCACATTGACTCACACACTACACACACACACCACACATACATACATACACACCACACACACACACACACACACACATAGCACACACAAACATAGGCGCACACTCAAGCACACACAGAGGAGTTGGTAATGTTGTCGCAGTCGCACAGTGGGAACACTTCCACTGAGTCCTGTACAACCAATTTGTTGCGATAAAAAAAATCGCAGTCGCAATCAGAAAAAAACGCACAGTGTGAATGCACCTTATCCTTATATTTACTAAACCTACATATTATTTATTTACAAGAGATAGATAAATCCCTCGAAAGCGGGAAAAAATCAGCTCTGTTTAGAGTTTATTATTCTCTGCTTAGAGTTTATTGTTCTCTGTTTAGAGTTTATTGTTCTCTGTTTTGAGTTTCAAAAATTCTTTTTTTTGCTCGTCAAAAATGTAGTCAACCTTATTATCTTTCTTTTTAATGACAAATTTATTAAAAGTAAATGCAAATATGGTGTTTTGTTTTAGGAAATACTATATAATACAAAAGTATGCGAGGTGGTGTAACCAGTGGGGATCAATGATTTCCCGGAGGAGAAGACGCCAACCTCAAGGGGTTTTCAACCTACTATTTGACCAATTTTTCCAAATATAATGCATGAAAATGAAGAAATTTAGGTTCGGGGGTGCGCACCCCTCGTACCCCCCGCCCCCTCCCCCACATATCTCGGAGCAGACAATCGTGTTTTTCCTATTTTGGTTTTGGAACTTGCTGAATTAGACGAATTAGACTAATTCATCTAATTGCACATGGATACTAGAATTGACTATTCATGGATAGTGAGCTCTTCATTTGCATTATCCATGGAGCATGGATAATGTAGCATTGTACATAGATAGTGCAAAATGAATTTACACTCTCAATAGATAGCATTATGTGTGAATAAATTACTACTCATATATAATAGATTCCTGTTTCCATGAGGCACTTGTCTAATTCAACTAATTAGATGGATTCACCTAATTTCAAAACCAAAATAGAAAAACACATGAATTAGCGCAAAGCAACTCAAAACAGTGAACCGAACTTGAAACTCAAACCAGAGATGATATCTATTTTCAAACAAGCTATCTGAAGGTTAAAAGTTGGGACTAGACTAAAAACATTAAACTGAGAGGCAGGTATGCAGCATGTACCTGGGCGCAACATACACATAGAGGTACAATTCTAACTACTGAGCCAACAAGAAAAACCAGTCAAAAATAAGAAACTGCAAGAGGCGTACCTGATCCTATCCTGGCTAGGGTACCTCCTGCCTGGGATTTTGGTACCCCCCAACCTCCCCTCCCACCATTGGTGGATCTAAGTGGACTCCAGGGAGACGGCCCACTCTAAATCCAAATTCTTCCATTTTCATTTCATTTGGCCAAATAATTGGTTGGCGCCCCCACCTTGGAGGTTAGCGCCGTTGTCTGGGAAATCCTGGATCTGCCAGCGCCTCCCCCTTTTTGAGACTGTGATATCCCCCTCTCCTTCCTGAACTGGGGTACCCGTGGAAGAAACCTGGGACAAGAAACAGGGGTGCTCCTCCTGTGGACAGACAGACACCTGTGAAAACATTACCTTCCCGTCGTACTACACATCGGTGAGAAGACAGATAGACATTGCGGATATACCTGCAAAAACATCTCATGTGTTATAGTTATTTTTGGCACAGTCTAGCAGCTTCAGCAGCAGCTCTTAATTAGGCAAGCAGCCTCATCTGCTTCATCAGATGGAGCTGCTAGCCATCACT
>JBCAUG010017924.1:0-10828 GCA_038406175.1 Haplosyllis leylae
TTTAAAAAATTTGTTAAATTAGTTAAATACAATTCAAACTTGAGGTAGTGAATAATGGCAATCAATCCAAATGCGGAATGGTATATTCACTACAGCTAGTTCTTTAGCATTTATTACTGACTTTACTGTTGCTCATTTAGATTGATTACTATTATTGACTACCACCAGTTTGAATTGCATTTAACTAATTTAGTTAATTGACTTTACCTACGATTAAGGGAAAACTTGACTAAAGTAGCTGACTTAAAGTGTGTAGCTCAGAACCTTTAACTAGTTATTAGCCTTCAAAATACAAGTTGAGCATTGCTAGAAATGGTCACACTTTCAGCTGTCCAATCATTTGCAGGGGTAGTAAATCACAATGCTATTTTGTTCATTAACACCTCAACAATGCTTGGTACAACAAAGGTCATTGGCTTACTATGCGGCCTTATTTGGCGATGATTGCTAGTGGTGATTATAATTTTTTCTCTATTTACTATGGCTGTTTCGGAGACCCTAGGGTCCATCCACACTGAGCGAAACCGTAATATTGACGGGTGAAGGAGGTTGCTCATTCTGCCCGTCACAGGGTCCGTCAAAGGATCAAAGGTGCTAGAGACGGAATTGCTTGCTGCAGATGGACCTTTGAATGCATTATTTGACAAGAAAGTCATCCTGCATGAACGCAAGAGGCATACCGCCTGCCGCGTAGCAAATGCTCCCCCCTCCCAGGCTATAGGCCAGAGTACCTCCCTTTCCACCTTGGCTGTGGGCCTGAGTACCCCCTTTCCCCTGGCTGTGGGCCTGAATTTCCACCCCTTTTTCCCACTGGCTGTGGGCCTGAGTACCCCCTTTTTCCCCTCGCTGTGGGCCTGAATTTCCCCCATTTTCCCTCCTGGCTGTGGGTCTGAATTCCCTCCAGTTATTTCCCCTGGCTGTGGGCCTGAGTACACCCCCCTTCCCTCTGGCTATGTGTCTGGTTTGGGGTACCCCCCGGACAGATCCCCCTTGACATACCCCCTGGCTATGTGTATGGTTTGGGGTACACCCCCCCCCCCGTGAACGGACAGACACCTGTGAAAACATTACCCTCCCTCGTACTACGTACGCGGGCGGTAATAAATGTGTGGCAAATCTGGCAATCTTTGAGTTCACATATATTCACAGTAAATCCACTTTACTGTTTGAGCTAAACTGAACAGCGATGTACAATGCAACGGCTAAATTGGTCACAAATATATTCATTTTGAGAAGTGCAATCTGAGCATCCACTGAAAATTCAGTTTTTGTTTGTCCGTTAGTCAGCTTTGCTTTTTGGAGTGTGGAAATGTGTGACTTTTTTGACATTTGTAGGGTATAATGATCAGATTGGTGGATCGCTCTTTCTTTAAAAAAATACGTCAGCGTGTTAGTATTGGACATTGGGGTCACCATTTTGAAAGGGGTACAGTGTCACCAGAAATTTTCTTTGGTTTTATTTTATAAATCAAGGCACCGTTGATGACACCGGTTTATAAACAATACTAATACTACCGGTGCATTTGACTCCACTTCCGGTGAAACCTTCGGTACAGTTACAGTAGAAGCCGCCCACAGTGTTGGTACAGGTGGCAGCACCGTCGCAGTTGTCCGTTTGCGTCGCACATTCGTCCACGTCTTCGCAACAATCGCCTCCGCCGTACCTTACAGACGACCAGGGTCCACTGAAGCCTGAAGTCATAGAAACGGAGAATGTAAGAATCTAGATCTATGTGGTGTCCTTCCCATGATCGCTCTTCCGATTGTCACTTTTTCGGATGTCCAATCATTTGCACGGATACTAATTAACAAGGTTATTTTGTTCATTAACATCTCAGCAATTCTTGGTACAACAAAGCTCATTGGCCAACTGGGCAATCATATTTGCCGAATATTGCTAGTAATATCAGAATTAACCTAATTTCACAATCATCAACCACATCATATGGTGCAAATGATAAAAAAAGGAAACTGCAAATACAGGAAATACAATTACATTACCTGGCGCACATTCACAGCGATACGATCCGTAAGTGTTGACGCAAACAGAATTGTTACCGCAATCTACGTTGTTAAGGCATTCATCCACATCTGTCATTCAAAAAAATGTAACATATGTAAATCTATAAATCGTTGCAAATATTGAACACATGGAAACATAAAGTATGACGTTTTATGTTTTACCAAATAATGAGCTATCGGTCCACTACTTTTAACTGCTCAACAAGTCAATACAGTTTTTAAAAAATGACACTCACCATGGTCAGCAACAAATCCGTTACCTGAAAATAAATTGATGAATTAATGAAGGAGACAATAAAACCTCAAAGTGAGGCAAAACAAAATCTTAATCACAATTCAAATGACACAAATTATATTACGTTCGAACCTATCTTTTTGCACACCCAACCGTCCACCCATGGAGCTGAAGGAGCAAGTCCAGTATAATCCTTACAGTTAATATCATTGAACTTTCCAGCCGCTAGTTCAGAGAGAGTACCACATGCTTCCCCATACGCCTTCCAACGGTCTCCTCCGTCGTTCGGCTCATTAGGCGTCCATGAAGCATAGAACCAGGGAGATCCATCCGTCCAAGCCCAGCAACCTTCCTTTTCCGTTTCTCTGGCTCCGATCCACAGCTGAACTTCCCCACCAAACAGTGGCTGGAGAACATCTCTTTTGTAATCTGTGTACACAGTTTAATGATGCTTCCATTTAATAAGACAAAAGATAGAAAGTGACCCCAACTTTGTGCCTATCACAGGTGAAATATTACTTTACCATAATTGTCATAGCAATCTGGCACTCTGTACCAATACAACCAAACATGTTTATTATAAATGTGGTGTAGTCACAACTGAATCAAGGATTTTCATTGGTTCTTGGTAAAATTATGGCCAGTGCTTATCAGTGTTTGTCACTGAATTTCAGGGTGTTTCACTTGAGTTTTTAAGTGTTTATCGCTGAATCATGCAAAACACTCATGTGAAACACTCATGCAAAACACTCATGTGAAGTACTCATGTGAAACACTCATGCAAAACACTCATGTGAGACACTCATGCAAAACACTTATGTGAAACACTCATGTGAAACACTCATGCAAAATACTCGTGTGAAACACTCATGCAAAACACTCATGTGAGACACTCATGTGAAACACTCATGTGAAACACTCATGCAAAACACTCATGTGAAATACTCATGTGAAACACTCATGCAAAACACTCATGTGAGACACTCATGCAAAACACTCATGCAAAATACTCATGTGAAACACTCATGCAAAACACTCTTGTAAAACACCATTGATAATAAACCTAATACCATGATTTTTTCAGTGATAAACAACTTCTTACACCTTGGCCCTTCAGGTATTAAACACATGTAAATTTCTTCAATTAAGAAATCTATTTATCACTGAAAAAAATCACGATATTTGTGGTTTATACATTTACATTTAAAGAGAAACTAAATGGAAACTAACTTCAAACACCAAAATTATATGTCATTGTGCATTTAAATGTAAACACTTCATTACCTATTAAGAATTGGTGCTCTTCTGCAGAAGTGACGCTGGCGAGATGGGCCCCCAGAATGGTGCAGTTCGCTTCGGCCTGGTACGTCGTCACATGATCCAAGGTGAATTGGTAACAGTAGATGGAGCCTTCCCGCTTCACCCAGCCCTCGGGGCAAGTTATCACAGCTGTTTTAAAAACTTTAGCTTTACAAGAGCTGTTCCAGAGAACAGTTCAACGTTTGTGACAAAATCACAACCAGCAACGATCGCTCTTTCGGCTGTCAAATCAATTTCACAGATACTAATTCATAATGCTATTTTGTTCATTAACATCTCAGCAATGCTTGGTAACGATAATTGCTAGTAATGATTCTTTCACTAACAATTCCGAACTTAGATGAGATTAAATATAATGTTTAATGATGGTATTTCTGGAAAAGCACTAAAATTGTAAACATTAAGCAAACAATCATTGACCTTTACAGGTGAAGCCGTCTCCAGTGAATCCTGTCAGACATGCGCAGGCGTAACTTCCGTCTGTATCGGTGCAGTTTCCGTTAGGGTCGCAGTCGTGTCTCGGATGAGTCTCACCCGGAAGTGTTGAGCATTCGTCGATGTTGGTGCAAACTGTACCATTTCCGGTGTAACCTGCAGTGTTTGAACTCAAAATTATGAAAATGACCTGAGCAGTAGTGTTGCGGATCTATTTGGGGATCCGCAGGGTTCTTTTCACAAAGTTCGCTTATCAATAAAAAACACAAACCATCAAGATAAGATAGTTCATGTTACTCTGAGATTTATTCAGATATACAAGATCTTGTACATTTGTTTATTGGTACAACACTCATTTAGTCAATCAGTGTTCAATTCGTGATTTCAAGTTCATAGCATAAAGTTTCTACACAACAACCTATTATTCACTGTGGTCCTTTAAATAGCAAAGAGATCTCCTGAAAGTACCCGCCCATTAAAGTGGTATTGGTCAAGGAGATTCATGGGCTCATGGTTGGCACCGACGGGAGCGGATCCATATGGAGGTGTGCTTATTCCTAAGGAAAAATCTGGTTAGTAGGTCAATACAGGTTGAGCACGCTTAATTCGAACTCGGTAAATAGGATGAATGACATAATTGTCTATTCCATTCGATAAGACTAGGTGGTTTTGCCGCAATCATACCAATTTTATGTTCAAATGTGTGGTAAATTCCAACACAGTTAATTCAAATTTAAATTAATTCAAAGTTATTTTAATTCTTGTCTAATTCAAAGTACCTCTAATTTAAGGTTTTAATTCAAAGTATGTTGTAATCCAAACATTTCATTCAAAACATTTTATCCAAACTTTCTAACCAATTATTCATATGATTCAAAGATGTTGTATTGGTCAGAGTCTGAGTTTATTTCAGAGAGTTAATTAGAAGGAAGCCACAGATCAAATAATTAAATCAAAAGTATTGTCTAATTCAAAGTTTTAAACCAAAGTAATTTCTAATTCAAAGTTTCATGCTAAGTTTATGGAGCACAGTTTAATTCAAATTTTCACCCATTGCAAAGGAAAACCTTCCTGATGAATCACTTCGAATTAACCTCGCCGAACTGTATTTAAATGTTGACATGTCTAAAAGTGTAGAAGCAGTGATGAATAAATTAGATGAATGAATTTACATTCATTCCGAAAGTGATGACAGTTAAAATTACTTCGCTTCTGGTCTGTACATTATGAGGTTGCAGTGGGCAGGAAGGATAAAAGTGAAGTTAGTGCATGAAGAGAGGTGGATGCATTTCCTGGTAATTTTACAACATTGTAAGCTATTTATGTGATCACAAAAGCACTTCCATGACATGGCAGGACATTTACTATCTTATGACTAAATTCAAAACAACTGTTTAAAATAGATCTATGATCGTGCAGCATAGTTTTTTTAGTTTTTTGGAGGACACCAATCTTTCTTGTTGGATCTGAATTTCTGGTGTGTAGCCCTGTGTTTTAAAGCCAGGCTAGATCCTTGCTTTATGCTTCCTTGCCCCTTGTGACCCTCAGATTAATCTCTGGTGCGACACCTGCTAACTGTATGGAGGTCAGCATGGCAGATGAGCTTTTTTAATCCACACACTTGCTGATCATGTGTCTGCAAGTATTAATGGAGGCCCAAACCCATGACCGTGTGTGCCATAGCACCAATCGGCCACCTCGGCTTTATCTAAAAAAGCACTGATACCTTCATTACATTCACAGTTGTAGGAGCCATACTGGTTCATACATCCTGCATTCGAGTCACAGAAACCTCCCATTGCACACTCATCAACATCTAAAATGGAAAATAACATTCAGTTGTATCTGTCAGTATTTACACAATCTTTCTCACATTTCTCTTCAGATAATTCTTAATGCCCAGAATAAGAAGTAGTTTTGCTAGCTTATAAGTTCTTAAAACTAAAACTGGAAGTGCATCAAACCTTCACAGGTGAGACCATCTCCAGTGAACCCTGCTAGACATGCGCAAGTGTAACTTCCGTCTGTATCGTTGCACTTGGCGTTGGTGGCGCAAGTGTGTCTGGGATGAGTTTCACCGGCAAGTGTTGAGCACTCGTCGATGTTGGTGCAAACTGTGCCATTCCCAGTGTAACCTGTCAAGAAGTTCGAGAGTTAAAAGACTTAAGAAAAAAAGTGGACTTTCTTATCTAACAGAGAAGAATCACTTTCGTCTGGATAGATAACAACCCCAAAAAGGGAGATGTCAGTGTGTCGTCTGATTCATAAATTGGACACTATCTATTTAAAACGACTAGTGAAATCATGGAGAAGATATAATTCAGAAAATTATTCCTACCTTCATTACATTTACAATAGTACGACCCATACTGGTTCAGGCATAGAGCATTGACGTCACAGTAGCTGGTGTTACCAGTCAGTGCACATTCATCTATATCTGAAAAACACTCTCTTTCGAGTTCACGTATCCTACACGAGAAAAATTATCTAAGGTTCAAGTCACATCATCATACAGAGCTAACTATCAATGGGAGACACAAAAAAAGCTTCCAATAGTCACGCTTAGCTGGTTCTTGTTAAATACGCCTCATTCTTTTAATTAAACAGATCTAATATTAAATCAAATTCTTGTTGGACATGGCGTTCACCATTTTAACAGGAGAACAGACTATCAAGTCACGGTTAATTGGACTGCTCTGAACATAAAACATGGCGCGACAATTGATAAATGATCATTGTTGTTGGCTGTCTGTGAATAATATAGCTTGTTAAATAGTGTCCGTAATGAGCTCTTGGAGATACGCAGTTTTTGTACAATAATATTACCGGTGCATTTGACTCCACTTCCGGTGAAACCCTCGGTACAGTTACAGTAGAAGCTGCCCACAGTGTTGATACAGGTGGCAGCACTGTCGCAGTTGTCCGTTTGCGTCGCACATTCGTCCACATCTTCACAACAATCGCCTCCGCCGTACCTTACAGACGACCATGGTCCTCTGAAGCCTGAAGTCATTTTTTCACGAAATGCACTTTTGGCAGATCTTCAAGTGGATTTCTATTGCTAGATTGTGGGTATGTTGTTAAATAATTAATAAAAACAACAGCAAGGCTCATTTAAATTCTAAATTAGGATTATTTTTTTAAAAATTGCATTTTATTTCTTAGATCTGTCAGATTTGTCTATTGTGAAAACCCCCGAATGAGAACATGAGGATAGATTATGTAATAATTACATCCTGATTGTGGATGCGAGCTATTTGAGCATTTTGTAGATTCTGAAGAATGAGCTGAAAAACAATACAATACCTGGCGCGCACTCGCATCGGTAGGAGCCATACGTGTTAACGCAAACAGAATTATTACCACAGTCTATGTTGTTAAATAGACATTCATCCACATCTGCAATGCACAAATAGACAGGATTCTTTAGTATACCATTGCAAGGTTTAGATTTTAAATGGTTGCTGTGGTCATGTATTTTAAATAATTAAAAATTATTAAGTTGGTTTGGCATAGGAAATCTGTCATTAATAAAACAATAGTAAATGTCGTTTTCCACGATACACCGACTCACCATGGTCGATTACCACCCCGTCCCCTGAAAAATAAATTTAATAATTAATGAGTTTTCCAGAATCAAGAAATGAAGGAAAACAACAATTTTGTTTAAACGATTGTCTACAATTGGTATGCGAGCGTCTTTCCTTCTTCTGCTGTCTCGAAATTTTAAATTTGAAAACAGTGTGCAATGTCATTTTAATACCTATGGAACGAGAAACTATTGTCGCAATGTTTATGGGTTTTAAAAGAACTGGATTCGAGACTATGGAGAGACAGCAGAAGGTATGATGCTCGATGCTCTTACAAGAAAGTCCTCCCCGGGAGGTAACCCAGTCCCAGCCGTAGGGGGCCTACCCCACTTGTGTCCTGCCTGGGGGTACCCCAGTCCTGTCCTGGCTGGGATACCCTCCACTTGGAACTTGGGTACCCCCTGGCCTGGATGGGGTACCCCCAGAAAGTACATGGGACCAGAGACAAGGGGAAAAACTGGGGACTTGGATACTTCATGGAAAGGACATGGGACCAGAGACTAGGGAAAGAACTGGGGACTGAAGTCCCCCACCCCACATAAAAGAGCATGGAACCAGAGACCAGGGAAAGAACTGGAGACTGGGGTACCCCCCCAAGGAAAGGGCATGGAACCATAGATCAGGAAAAGAATATGGGACTGGGGAACCCCTCAACGAAATGCTGCAGTGAAAATAAAATGTGTTCGTACCTATCTTCTTGCACACCCAACCGTCGACCCATGGTGCTGAAGGAGCAAGTCCAGTATAATCATTACAGTTGATGTCGTTGAATTTTCCAGCTGCTAGTTCAGAGAGAGTACCACATGCTTCCCCATACGCCTTCCAACGGTCTCCTCCGTCGTTCGGCTCATTAGGCGTCCATGAAGCGTAGAACCAGGGAGATCCATCCGTCCAAGCCCAGCAACCTTCCTTTTCTGTTTCTCTGGCTCCAATCCACAGCTGAACTTGCCCGCCAAACAGCGGCTGGAGAACATCTCTTTTATAATCTATGTACAAATTTCAAAGGTACCTTTACTGTGGCCAGCGTAGCATATGTTATCTTTCCAGGAAAAGAAAAATGTATAAATGACCTTCAATAATTTTATGAAACATTGTCCAGGGAAATTTTGTTAATCAACTTGATTTGTTGAACGAAGTCGGTGTCCAAGCAAAGTGTTCTTATCTTGTAAACACATTCAGGCAAGGTTGTTCAACTTCCCGAAACTATCGTGTTTTTTCGATTTTGGTTTTGAAATTAGGTGAATTTATCTAATTAGTTGAAAGAGACAAATGCTCAATGGATAGTGGAATCTACTATCTGTGAGTAGTAATTTTTTCACACATAGTGTATTCAACTATCTGCAGATAGTATAAATTCATTTTTCACTACCCATGTAAAGTGCTCATTAATTTTGCACCATCAATGTATTATGCAAAATCAAAGTGTAACTATCCTTGTCGGAATAGTGAACTGATCCATGGATAGTGCAAATTAATATTTCACCCATCCATGAATAGTCAATTCCACTGTCCATGTGCAATCAGATGAATTTGTCTAATTCATCTAATTTAGCAACACCCAAACCAAAATCGAAAAACCATGATTGCTTTCCAACTTTTCCTTACGCTCATTGAGACGCGGATCTAGAGGGCACAAGGGACGCGCACCCCTCAAGACAGAATTTCTTCATTCCGATGCGGGTTTCAGGGAAAATTGGGAAAACGCCCCCGCTGACATACACTGGATCCCCCACTAGACCTGGATTGAAATAAGAAAACTTACCTATTAAGAATTGGTGCTCTTCGGCCGAGGTGACGCTGGCGAGATGGGCCCCCAGAGTGGTGCAGTTCGCTTCGGCTTGGAACGTCGTCACGTGAGCCAAGGTGAAGTGGTAACAATAGATGGAGCCTTCAAAGTCCTCCCAGCCCTCGGGACACGTCTTGTTCCCTATGTAATCAATTCCTGTGAAACAAGAATGCTTATCAGCAGTGTGTCGCGCCCTTTCTGTGGAGTGCCTTTAAGTCTCCGGAGTAACTGTAAGTACTTCCTGTGAGGTGTCATTAAGACTGAAGAGTGTATTTAAGCACTTTCCTGTGAACAGAGCCACCTGGTGTTAATTTCTTGCAAAAAAGTATTGATCTAAAATTTGTCAGATAAGTTTATTTACGAGACATTTAGATGTTTTATTGGTTGAGTTCCCTGCCTTGTATATAAACTGTGATGAGGTTGTTTAGTTATGAGTTGTGCTTTTAATGTCAAATGTTTCTCATTATCAGCGCTTTTCAAATGCATTTTCAAATTTTTGTAAATCACCTAAATTCTATCTCAAATGAATACAAATATTTCAAGTACACTTCAAATTCATACTTAAAAATAAAAACAAGTAAATGTAACAATTATTTGCAATTAAACAAGACATCAAAAAATTCTATTCCTACATTTTATTCTTATGCAAAATCGGTCACATGACAATAACAAAACAGCAGATGCTCCTTTTACAAGAATGGCACAAAGTGAAGAAAATTTTGAAGAAATTAGTAGATTTGACACACTTGGGAGTTAAGAAAAAAATGATTTAATGAACAACAGAAAGGCTGAGAACACAAGAATTGCTACTAAGCAATGGGTCTCATGTTTACAAACGAATCTCACTGAACTGGCTGACATAGACAATGAAATGTTACCTGACATCATTGGTGAATTTTATTTTTCTATTCAGAAAAAGAAAGTTTCAGATGACAAGAACATTAAGCTAAGTAAATCAAAACAAAACCAATTCAAGTTCTACAAGAACAGCTCTCTCACATCAGGATGAGCAGCACTGAATAGACATTTTAAAGGAACAAGAGGCAGTGATATCATCAACAACAAGCAATTCATAAGGGCTAATTAGATTTTCCAAGCAATAACTAAGAAAGGTAAAGAAGAAGGATGTGGTGAAACCAAATCTAAACACCCAATTGCAGACCCAGATATGAGTAAATTAAGTAATTACTGACCGCAATGGTAGAAGGTACATCACGCAAGTTATCAAGGAAAGTGATAAAAATCACAGCAAAAAGAATTTTGGTGAAACAAATGAGGCTCATATCTATGAAAACCCAGGTATGAATATGAACACTTGTCCGTTTCTTAAAATTGTTTGCACTGCCACTTACCAGTATATAAATGTGACAGCGGTACCAGTTGATTTCTCGTCATTGATAGATCAGTTTACCCCTCTTTAGATCCTCCACTCATACCAAG
>JBCAUG010017935.1:0-10827 GCA_038406175.1 Haplosyllis leylae
AAATTTCCAATAAGTTTTTCATATTTGATTGAAAACATTTCTGTCAAGGGAGAAGGTAGAAGGGGAAATGGTGCCTTTAGCTGAGGGCTCAAGTGTTAAGGGAAGCAGCCAGCAGAGTTGGACCTCTGGCCCTAAGGTTAAGGGAAAGTGGCAAGTTAAAATGGAGGGGGCATTCGGTAAATGATACTACACCGGTGTACCATGAAAAAGGTACCCACTCTAAAAAGGGAGGGGGTCGTTACAGCACTACCTCTACCCCTTAAACCTTAGGGGTAGAGGTCCTTATCAGTTCCCTACTCTCCTTAACACTTGAGCCCTCAACATCTGACCACCATCTCCCCTTCTACCTTTTCCCCTTAAATAGAAAAGAAACATAACATTTGAATTAATTAAAAGTTTAAAATGTTACAAAACTATTGAAAACTAAAATAAGACAAAATATTTGATACATTATATGATATTAAAAGTCTGATTATTTTTATTTTGGAAAAAATTAATAATAATCAATACTTTAATTTTAATTATCTTTCAAAACAAAATGTAATCTCAAATATTTCCTAAACTTAAAAATCAAACAAATAAACATTTATATTTAAAATTCTTTAGTTTTATAATATTTGAAACTGTAAATTAATTTAAAATTAATGTCTCCTTTTTATTTTAAGGGGATTTAAGGGGAAAAGATAGAAGGGGAAATGGTAGTCAGATGTTGAGGGCTCAAGTGTTAAGGAGAGTGGGGAACTGACAAGACCCTCGTCCCTTAAGGCTCGAGGGTGGGGTAGGTTTGTAACGTTAAAAATGTCAGGATATAATGGGAGGCTGTTTCAACACATTACACCGACCTTTAATGTTAAACCTTTCCCCGCAGGAAAACACATTCGCCCAGTCCTTAAAGTGAAAACCAAATGTGGACTATTACATACTCCACTGCATAATACAATAAATAATAGTAATCTAGCCCTTTTAACCGTATTAAACGAAGCAGCTTTGTGAGGTCTGATGATGCTGTAGAAATGCTCAAACGTCATGAAGATGATGAAGTATGTACTGCTGTACTGACAGGTTATTGATATGGTCATTATTAGGTTACAGTGCCACTGTTGATTTGGTGGCATCTGGACTTCATTGACCTGGTTTAGATATCTACTTAATCCTGAAGAATACATAGAAATGTGTCATTAGAACAGAAGGTGATGCTTCAGGTTAGAAGCCACATAACTCTGGTTGTACTGTCTACGTGAACAGTGTAATTGCTGAATCAAAAGGAGTGTTCGTTACTCTATCCGACACCTGTAACACTGCATTTCAGCAAGGTGCTAAAACTAGCTCTCTAAATGAAACCTAATCTTGTATTAGTTTCTTGTAGACATACCAAATTTTGATTCATTACCGCCCGCTATCCGAAGGATGGAGGAAGGTAATAGTTTGAGTCCTGTTTGTCAGTTCACAGGGGGGAGTACTCAGGTCCCAGCTAGGGGGGGGGGTACTCAGTCCCAACTGGGGGGGTACTCAGGTCCCAGCCGGGGAGGAGGGGCTATTCAGTCCCAGCCTGGGGGGATACTCAGTCCCAGCCAAGGGGTACTCAGTCCCAACCAGGGGATACTCAGTCCCAGCCAGGGGGTACTCAGTCCCAGCCAGGGGGGGTACCCCCCAAAAAAAAATAAAAAAATTTTTTTTTTTTTAAATATTTTTTGGGGGACATAATTCCCCGGGAATAGGTCAGCTGCGCAGCGGGCCGTATGCCTCTTGCATTCACGCAGGAGGACTTTCTTGTTCCATATCGTTCGAAATGGGGGCGGTAAAACATAATTTTGCAATAGTTTTTTGAGAGTAACATAGGAACCTATTAAAAGCGCCACCGTATCACTTACGGCTAAAGCGGATAAATACAGAGAGAATGACAAGTGTCGGTTGTGCCGCTGCACCATTACCTACCACTTAAATTATATATCTCTGATCAATCTGAAATGGTGTGATTCACCTATAGTTCATTTAGCCTTTCATTAATAAGCCTTTACTTAATGTACTATGATGTCACTAACAGTCAGTGCTGACAGATATAGTGAATACTTACTCAATAGAAGGGCAATGGTATCACTAACAGCCAGAGCTGACAGATACAGTGAAAAGGATGACCTTCGGTTATGTCAGGATCGGCATCACGAATGTTGATGTCTCCGTACTGTCTCTGTTTGCCTAATATTGTTAACGAGAATAAACTCGGACATAATTTTTTGTTCCCAAGAGATTTCTGGGACTTGTTGCTGAGAAACCTCTCGATAACAAAGTTTTATGTCCGAGTTTGTCCTCGGTAACAATATCAGGTTAACAGAGACAGTACGGAAACATCTACATCGCTGTTGACGACACACGGTTATGTGACTGCATCATCACCTACAATGTGCGATATCATAGGAAAATTTGCATGCTTTATGATATGTGTTATTAATTGGTCATGAAATAACTGCAGGATCATTTGGTAATCGAATTGGGGCAGTAGGTAACCAGTATTCCTAGTTGTTTACTGCTGAAGTAATTTGAACTGGCATGTGAAACAGTGTCACCAGGTAATTTTTTCTAGTTTGCCACATTTCTTGTAAGACTAGAGTTTACTTTATCTCTTCCTGGCAGTTTTGATGTCCTAATTTTAATAATTTTTTGGTCCTTTTTGTTACAGCAACAAATCAATGTAAAATAAACAAAGCAATACAAAAAGGACAACATCTTAGTAATTTCATGAATGAATTTTGGACACATAGAATCTTTCTTTCAAAGATTTTTTATGGTCCGTATCAGCTGAGCGGGACCATACCGTGATCGAACTGACTTGGTATGGGTCAGCATATCTAACACTGCAGGCTAGAACTGTGTTGGAAGGCGTACTAGAGGGGTTGTAATGCACAGGGACCATATTGAGCCATAGACTTTGTGGCGGTTGTTTTCAGTACTTCTGGTTGAATTCCAGTAATAAAACTAAGTGTCTATTCACACCAAGCGAAAACGGAAGCGAAAGCGAAAAAGATCAAAGGATAAATGACGAACATCAAAGGAAATGTTCGCTATCTCCTCGACTTTCACTCGGTGTGAATGGACCTTAAGTGGGTGAATTTATTGTAAAAAAACAGAAATAAACACGACCGAAAAAATAAATATAAATACAGCATGTTATCAGAAAAGACAGGACATTTTTCATCACTCCGACAGGAATAAGAATCATAAAATAATTATTCTGTATCCCTTCAGCTGAAAGAAATAACAATAAAAAGGGAATTAGACACAATTGGGTATAAAGGAAGGGTAGCAATTGACTAGTTTATGTGGGTTCTGAGTGTCCAAAACGTAATGACAATTATCAGTGTTTGGGTGCAGCAGTTCTTAGAACTTGACAAGCTTAGACTTTGTGAATACTTACTCAGTTTCTACAAGTTCTTATCAGTTACTTACAAACTTGTTGAACGCACCGAAAGCTCAGGACATGAAGTAGACAAATAGAGTTGATAGAGTTGAATTAGTCTAGTTTAACTAAATCACGAAAAAATATCCAGAGACTAAACTATTTCTTGCATGACCGGAATCTTTCGGATTTTGATCTTGTCTTATGAGGCCAATAAATAAAATATACCTGTTTTGAACATGCTGAAAGACTTTGCATGTTCCTTAGCTTCCGAACCACAATCCTCCATTACAGAATTGCGTTACGCGTCTATTGCGAGGTCGATTTGGGTATTGCACTACGGCGGTAGTCTCAGTTATGGCTGAGATAATGTGATGCTATCGGCCAGCTTCATAGACCTCCGGTACCGTAGATCTTCCTAAGATGTCTTACGTCCGATTCCACATAAGCAAGAAGTACTGTAGTTTAACTATTTATTGCAGTTATGTTACAACCTCCTGTGTTAGGTACTTATGGCATTTAAGCCTAGCTAGCTATACGGCATTTAAGCCTAGCTGTGTTTGGCACTGAAAGTGCTGTAGCTAAGTCTGACCAACTCCTTGAATGTGCCTAGAATGCTAGGTTAAGTACTTGGGGTTCCTTAACTTTGATTGGCTTCGACTAATGTCTACAGCTATTGGCTACCCATCTCACTGGATGTGTAGTTGACGGCTGCATGGGTACTTCTGGACCTTCGCACTATTATACAAAATTCTAGCGGGAAGTGTATGTCGTAGTGACCTTCACCTCTGAGCGGTACAGTCACCACTAAAGTTCAACATGACAAAATATGCAAGAAGACCTGTAATGAAGTAGAGTCAGAAATTTATTGATTCACTGAATTGCATGAAATAGTCACTTTCTTTGGATAACTCGATAGTATCATTTCAAACTCAGATAATATTAGTGAAGTCAGATTTGAACTGAGGATTGTTACACTTTTCATAAAGTTAGAGAGACACGCCCTTGAACAGAACTGATGTTACGACTGAACACGGGAAAAAGTGGTCTCTATCTGAACGTCACAGATATGGACACTCAACAGTTTAAAAATGACGCTGCGTCGTTGACCCAATTACTGGTACGTAAATGACGTCATGACAACATTCTCGTGTAAACAAATTCCCACCAATGAATGTAGCTTAAAATAGGCCTAATTATCATAAAACTACCAAAGGCTCATCTCTACCACTCCACCATTTCCCAGAAAAGTATGTCCCCCATTTATAATCAATAAGCTGACTCTAACGAGCCTGCAAAAAAGTTAGGCCGATAAAGTTCATCTTCTGAAAGTCAACGTTTCAAATAAGTTTAAAACAGCAGATATTCATTCTGCACACAGTCACCCTGAATATTACGCATTCTTGGAACTTTTATAACTGAGTGAGGACAAATTTAATGTGCTGACAACGACGTCGAGTATCGGTGCTGCTACTATTGGTCAATGTAAAATACTAAGTTTCATATGCTTTTTTCACAGGCTAGAGGGATACAAATTCCAGATACGTCATCTGTATCCCCTCCCCCACCGCCCTTGATCAAAAGTGAAAGGGAATCCAGTTTTACAAAGTATATTTTGACTGATATATTACGTCTTCCTCAAAGCTTCAGTCCGAGAGGTGAGCTGGGAACTAGGTTTGCATGTGTGGGATACTCTTCATCCCATGGGTTAAGCTGCCTTACCGAGGACTTCCATCTGTCAGCCGATTCAGTTTCAAGTCAAACGAGTTTTTCACAGTGACACAAAGTTGGCAATGTTGGCATAATTTCAGTTTTCTACTCCATTTGCACCAATTGATGCTAGTACATGTGAAATTAAAAATCAAGGAATGTATGAGATTTATATTTCATGGATACAAATTTTATTGGATGAAATGATTTTAAATGGCACAGCTAAAACGAAGTTGGCAATGTTGGCATTATTACATTGTGGGGTATTTGCGAAAAACTCTAATGATTTGAATGCCAGTCCTCAGGGAACTGATGGACAAATTTACCAATGTGTCTTATTTTTCACCCTACATATTTCAAGGTCAATTTCTTTTGTTAAAATAAAACAAAGAATTGCTTGTTGGGGTGAACAACTCCTGTGCAAGGGATTTTCAACGGGACCTTGGCGAAGACGGTAAATACATTCAGGTGAGGTACATTAAGTCTGAAAATCACGATCGAGTTTTTCATGATAAGATCACATTTACATTTTAAGCCTGAATTTGCATGAAGAAGTTCAACATTTTTTAAAATGTTGCCTCCAGTGGGATTTGAACTCACAACACCGACCATCATTGGATCTAAGGTTGATGCTTATCCAGATAGGCCACAGAGGCCTGTGCTACTTGTCAGACCTTTAACTGAAGTTTGTTTCATGTACCATTTCACATTTGAAAAATCATTAAAGCATGTCTGATATAAATTCTGTCTTAAATGTGAAATTTGATGTTATTGTGAAAAACTCGTTTGGTCTTATCATTCAGTGACTCAACTGACTCTCTCGTTGATTCTTTAGAGATGAAGGAGATATGTGAGAGTTCACCCCGACTTGGAGGACAAATCTAAGGCTTCTTGAGAGGTCATTAACTAGGACACGACCTGGGACACAAGGAAGTAATTATCACACTAAGAGTGTTGTTTGGATGACAGAAATACGACCATAAAGGAAGTTAATCGGCCTAAGATGTTTAAAGACGGTTAATGCGGTCAAAGGTATCAGCCGGTGACAGAGTTTCGGGTTGTGCATCTGAATGAATTATTTCCATAAACCGTTTATTTATTTTAAGAAACTTCAGGTGGATAAAATTTTATGAAATGTTCCATCCCCTTTGAAAAAGCGTTGTACGTTGAAGATACATCTGTCGAAAACGAAAGAAAGAATAACCTTGAACCCATAGTGTAAGGCCCGATCACACTGTGCAATTGCGACTACAATTTCGGTCACCTGCTGCTCTAGCTGGTCTCTTTTACATAGTCTTCAGGGCTCATTCAGTCTGTACGATTTTTTTCTGATTTCGACTGCGATTTGTTATTGCTTATAATGGGCTACATAGGAGTTGGTGATGTTGTCGCAGTCTTATATTGTGAACAATTCCATTGAGTCGTGTACAATCTATTTGTTGCGATAAGAGGAATCACAGTCACATGAGAAACAAGCAAGTCCTCCTGCGTGAACACAAGAAGCATACCGACCGCGGCATAGCAAGTGCTCGCTCTGCTGTCTTACCCCAGGGGGGGTAGTCCCCACTGGACCTGGCTTGGGTACGCCCCCTACATCCGGACCTGGCTTGGGTACCCCCCTCTCTGTGGACTGAAAAACAAACTGAAAATATTACCTCTTGTCGTACTACGTATGCGGTTGGTAAAAATATGCCCAGTGTGTATTAACATCAAGGCCCGTTAACACGGTATAACCGCGATGATGATTATCTTTGCATCATAATCACAATCACATAGAATGTGTAACCGATTTCGTGGTAATGTGCAGTTGCACCATATAAATCTGTCATAGCCAGAATCCGGACGCACTAAGCAACCCCGGTGAATTATATCTAATTACTGAGCAACCATAATCCTGAGCATGTGAAGTGACTGAAGTGGGCAACAGTCTCAGTTGAGTGACCTACCCACTGAGCGCCCCCTGCCAGGGTGCACCACACACTGTGATACTTGTTACTTAAGATACTCGTGAGCCCCAACAGGCATGATTTTATGTATTGCACAATGAACCTGTAACTTCCAACTGAAGTACAACAATAAACTACCACTGTACAGATACCTCACCAATGTATTAGAGTTATCTATACAGACTGCTGAGACGATCACACTTGCAGATATTTGGTATGTCAACCGTGTACGGAACAGCTTTAACATAACCATATCAACAGACGTATCAAAACCCTTTCATCGAATCCCATGCAGTCCAGTTGTTATGGTGCAAAAATTGTAGTCGAAATTGCACTGTGTGATCGGGCCTTAAACTGTAGGTTCAAGGTCATTCTTTCTTTCGTTTTAGACAGATGTGTCTTTAACGCGTAACGCTTTTTTAAAGGGATGGAGCCTTTCATAAAATTATATCCACCTGAAGTTTCTTTAATCTCAGTAGAATAAAAATTAGCCTAGATTTAGCATTGCTATGTAGAAAATAAGGCTTTTTAATTTGCTTCTATGTACAATTTTAAAAACTCTTTAGAAATTTGAAACGGTCTGAAAAAGCTATATTTTATCTTAGCTTTACTTTACCTTGAATTAATTTGCAATAAAAGCAGTTTTCAAAAGAAAAGAATTCAAGTTAACTCTACCATGGTGTAACTTTTTTCTATTTTTTATTAAAAAAAATTTTGAGGACATAAGTCCTTTTCGTGGGGCCACTGTACCCCTCTTTTGGACTTCTGGTGACGTCTGCCCTGGGTTTCAAAACCTGGTAGGACACCTGCTAACTGTATAGAGGTCAGCATGATAGCCTAGCCTTTTTGATCCACATACTTTCGGATGTGTCTGCAAGCATTGTGGAGGTTCGGGCCAGGCTCAAACCCACGACCGTCTGTGCCGCGAGCACAGCGCTATAAACCACTCGGCCACTCCTGCTCGGCTCTACCTTGGTGTAACTTATATGTGGAGGCAGGTGGACTTCCTGTTTGTTTTTCCAGATATAACTCCTGGAGTGGTAATAAGATGCCGTTATATATGTGACTTTGTCTTAATAAAAGAAAAAATTAATGTTCCTTTCTGAACTGAAAAAAACATTTCATATTACACCTTTTGTGAATAAATTCACAATTATGCTGCCTTAGATTGATCTAATGGACTTTGTAATTGTATGCTCGTTTAGAGCCAGATTATTCGTTGAATGAAGGAGGTGCAAACGTTTTCGTTTTTGGAATATTCTGGCTAATTTGTGAGCAAATTGGTTTATCAGTGGACCCTACATTGAAGTATGACACCTGTTTTCCGATTGCTCTATCCAAGACTCCAAAAATATCCTCCCCAGTAACTCCTAACTGGTCTATAGCTTTCTTTAATAGAAAGTTGAAGGGAATAGGAGTTGAACCCGCCCCGCAATCCCGCCATAACCACGAGGCTGACAGGACTAGCTATTCTTATCGATTGCGGGTAGCGAATGTGTAGGGTAAACAAATAGACTGTACCCAATAGAAATGCTTTATTTGAGACACACCCTGTTTTGCATGACCATATGTGGGTATTTGAGGACAGATGACGTTCCTTTGTTTACATGTTACCCTGGTTACACGACCTCACTATTTCTAGTAATGGCAAAACATATGTGCGAGTGACCAACAATATTTAGAAAAAGATAACTGTTTTGTGAGGAGAAATACGGTCACCATACCTGAATTGTGGTTTCAGATGACGAAATCAGCTTGAACGAAATATCGAAAAACGCAAATGCTTTATTGACTGTAGATCTATAACACTGAAAGGCCACTAAGTTTGAATGTTGAAAATAAACTAGGGATTAAGCCATGTCATGTAAGGGGCCTTGGTCACCACACACAAACATCTTAAATTTAAATGGTGACCAAATGTTTTCCAGGTCACTATCTCAAAATTTGAGCGACCTCTATGTATTTCATCCACAATTTATTATTTGATAGAATGCAATGAAATTTCTTGGTACTTTTAGTTACTTTCCTTCTGAAATTTTCTCAGCGAGACAAAGTGTGAAAAAAGTATTTGTCTGTTGTATCTCTACAACATTAAACTGAGTTAGATGAGCTAATCAAACTTGTTATTGTCTACTGTCTTATTTTTATCAGTTTTAAGGGCATCTCCATTGATTACACAAAATATAGTACAAAACCAAAGTTACCTCCGGATGAAAAAACAGTAGCCGTGATTGATTAATAAGTCAGGTATTAATATCCTTTTTTGTTCCTATGAGGAAGGAAGGATTAGTACAAGGTTTCAAAAGTTCTCTCCATACAGGCTAATTATAAGGTAAGACCCGAGAATCTCCATAACAAAGGCAGCTTCTTCTTCTTCCCTGCCGTCGCGTCAAATATTTAAATGGAAAACACTCGGCAATTACGATAGTGTAACGAAACGACAACGACAACTCCGATACTTCGATTTGTGAGGTAAATATTTTATTTTATGTATTGTTGTTTTTGTCCTGTGCTATGTTGCTGAGGGTCAAAGATGTAACCGTAGATTTGGTTGGTCATTCTTCAGCTTGAGGTAAAAACTGATTTTGTTTTGTAGTATTATTTGCTCATCGACTAAACTGAACTGAACTGTCTTTGATATTTATTTTAAAATATTATTTGCACATGAGATAGTAAAGTTTTCCTTGAAACCATGTAGTAATAGTTGACTTCTTTATCCGAGTAAAGATGCGGATTTAGAATGTGAAACGTAATCTAAATCGGTCTATCTATAAATGTTTAAATGTTAAAATTATTTAATTATTCAATAAAAGGAACAGAAGAAAGTGCTACAAACTAACATATTTTGGGATGGACAGAAATAATTGCTTCATTTATGAAGTATGAATTTCCGTGGTGAATGACCTAAGTCATTCACACAAAACATTCCCCAGAAAATCACCTAAAAGGCAATAACTATTCGTCTATCTGGGTGATTTCACAGTCATTTTTTTTGTATTCAAATTAGGATAATTGTATGACACAAAAATTCCGAAATTCGCCGCAATAGATAGATGTAGGTCATCGCATAAAGTATTGCTTCACAACATAAAATAAAATTTGAAAAGATTGACAGTTTAAGACAGGTGTAATCTTTGATAGATCAGACGGAAAAATTATAATTACCCAAAATTTGAAAGAGCAGGTCTTTTGTCACTAATTGTAAACAAAATCAATGTAATTGCAAAGGGCCTCAAGTGAAATTTTTTAACTTGAAATATAAATCCAAAAACAGAGAGCATTGCCCGTAGGGGCCAATTTCCTCCCCTGGCGACATGTGGAATGCTCAAGCTTTAAAATTTTTTACACTTAGAAGTATTTTTTTTGCCAGTTCTGATCTTTGTAGCAAAATTAATCAGCTAATTAATAAGTATATCAAAGGTTTTTCTTTCAAATATGTCAAATTATCTTGTCCTCGAACTATGTCAGAGAAGTGTCTTTAGAATGTATACTACTTTAAATTAAGGATTAGGGGTTCAGATTAAAACTTAGAATTCTTGTCTTTAAATGTGTACCATTATAAAAACTGAGCGTAAGTCGAACTTTCTCAGCGAAAGAATTCATAATTCACAGCAATTACACGGTGTAAATGTTTTAAATTCCTCATTTACCAATTTAAACCAGAATTACTGACATACACACCCTGCAGGAACTTCAAAATATTCTGACATTTGCGACAAATATCAAGGATTTCTGACATCATTTTATAATGGAGTCTATGGGAAATTTCTTGTGCTG
>JBCAUG010017946.1:0-10827 GCA_038406175.1 Haplosyllis leylae
GGCGAGGGGCCGATGCTATGTAAAAGCCATAGAAGTTGAACATTTATTGAAACAAATATCAATTTAATACTTACAAAAAAAAAAAATTTAAATAATTAAGCCACAACAGCTCTGCATAAAGCCCATGGGCTTCTTTTTTGAAAATTGTATTATTGAATGTGAGAGCATTGCGCTGAAATTAATAAATACTTTACGGTTAATTGCGAATGAGGTATCATAATGGGCAAGAGGAAAGATAGCATTCATTAAATTTTAAAGAGAGAAGGATGTGGCACGGAAACAATCACCGGTAACCTGTATTTAGGTCATGCCTTCAAGCTCTATTAATTATCATTACAAATTAAAATCTGCTGCGAACTGTGTTTTTTTTTCTACTATCAAATGCAGTAAATAATTAAATATTATAAATAAATAAATAGAATGTACGATATGTCAAAAATCGACGCCAGCATTCAGAGCTACAAGGAACATTGATGCCGAAATCAGAATTGATCTACTGACACTTGTAATGTCAATGTCGGAAACAGTCGTTATTAGTTGGTGTGGCATGTGTATTAATCATAACATGTGTTTATTCAGTCGACTGTTCATAAATCATCAGCAACAATGGAACACTGCTAATTTTGTTGACATGCAGAAAAAAGAGTGAGTGTTGAACGTTCTGCAGTTAAAATCACTTACAATAGCCATGTGTAATAAATTCATATTTCAGAAGCTAACACTACCAACATGGATACGGATTTTATAGCATCAGACCGGATGGCCCCACCACCGCACGTGATTGGTGGAAATATATCCCACAGCCAGGTCTACCGACCAACCACAGTACAACGCCAACAACGGAAAAAAGCACCAGATTTCGGCGTCACCCTCGGTAACTGTTTGGGTGGCACAGCGTTTTTCACCATGACCGTTTTGATATTTCTGAACCTTTTAACTGACGTCTGGGTGCTGGCAGTGTTCGGATTTAACGACAGGATAATCTGGATGGGATTTGCAGTTATCTGGCTGGCCATCACGAGTTTCTGTCTGGCGGTAGCATATGCGGTGATGACCAGGGAGAAACAGATCGGTAAAGACCGGGAGGGAGGATCCACTGCAATATGCTTCTTCTTCAACATGCTGTGCCAGCTTGGAATCATCGGCGACAGATTCTATCACTTTTCGAGGAAGGCGGAGATGTGTCAACCGAACAAAGATGTGACTGAATGGTCAAATCAGCACAAGCAGGTAAACGCTGTTCAATCACGAATAAGTTCATAAGTGTAGAAATATGGGAATTTTTAATTAAATTAGGAAGGAAACGTTAGCCAGCTCATCTCAGCAGGTGTAACTTTCAAATTAGCTGCTATGCGGATGCTTTTCAAATAAATTTTATTGTACTGGAATGTTGCTCTGATTGGAACATCATACCCTATGGTCAACGATGTTTACTCATTAAGAACCGAAATGGAATCTGGTCGAGATAGTTTCCTTGCCATTGTTTGTTTCTGGCTTGTTCAGATAGGCATTTAAATTTTCCACTTCCTGTGTGTAATGGTAATCTCACTTTGTTTGTAGCACATGGCGCAGAGAGACTGGGTGTTTGTACGATTACTACTCGCGCACGGAATTCTGCAGTCCGGACCCATGGTGGTGCTCAACTTACTCGTAATGCTTGTTACACAGTACGTGCAGTTACAAATTTTAAAGAATCTCGACCGACAAGCGGCATCTCAATTTAAATCTCAAAAATATATTTGGTACAAATGCTTGCCTCGAAAGTACATCAGATTAACGTTTTTTCGTCACTACATTCATAAATTCCCCATTTCCAGTTGTCACGGGGGTTTTTACTTATCATGTTCTGTGCCTTTATTTTCAGCGAGGCCTTCGGAGTTCAGTACGTGTCGGCTGTGTTTTCGTTCATTACTATGATAATGTCGGCTACGATGTATGAGAAGGCTCGTAAGGAGAGGCTGCGTAAGGCTTCCATGGGTCCTGTACAAACCCTGTGTGTCTTCCTTTACTACGGACTTATCATTATCGCAAGAGTTCTGGCTGTCTGTATATTTGGCTATTTTTACAGGTAAATTGCATGTCATTTAATTAGTACTCGTGGTATGAAAAGTAATTTTTGTCAGCAAGTTTATACAATATTACCTAGATGTGAGGAATTGTCGCAATCTATGGTCCTACTAGTATTCCCTGTTAATTTTAACACTGACGTAAGGGCTGTTTATACGTTCCGATGCCGTCACCGTCAGCATCATTGTCAAGGTTTAACATTGTGCCAATGGTGACGGGCCGTTTGACCGACAGAATGGGTTCCAGGCCTATTCTCCCCCTTAAACGATCCGTTAATATTGACAGAATGTAAACTTCGTGACGATGACGGCGTTGGAAAGTGTAAACAGATGTTTAAGAAAGGCAAAAATTCACGATGATTTTTTTTCTGTTTCAGGAAGTGGCTGTCAGCCGTGCTGGTTCCTCACTTCATACTCGTTGCGTTCTTCTTTCTCTTCGTCTACCGCAACGTGTGGAAAGTTCGTTACTACAAGATCCTCATCCACACCTTCTACTGCCTGTTCGCCTACTTCCCTCTGCACAATGAATACCGTCCTGAGGGCGAAATCATGATCTTCTATGTCGTATTCCTGCTAGAGAACGTGCTAATGGTTGCCTTACCCTATGGAGTTGCTCCTATGTATTTGGTGCACAGAGACTACGCAGTCGGCAGTAGTTTCTATCGCAGTGTTACCATCATGGTGCTTGTGGGTTCCGCAGCGGGGCTCGTCATCATGTCCCTGTATTATTTCTTCTTACACAAATCTCACAGTGACATCCAAGAGTCACATTTCTCCTGTTTCGGTGACATCTGTAACTTTTCCAAACCGGCGCCCCCAACGCGCGTACCGATGGATCAGGCGCTTGATATCAGTAAAATTTACGTCACGGAAAACGCCAACAATGAGAACCAGACGCGTCAGGCAGACTTCGGTGACAAGTTCTACATTTCGGATATGGATGACACGGACCTGCCACCGCCCGCGTACAGGAGCCACAATAGGTTGTACAAGAAGCGAGGAGAAAGCACGAGCACTGATCTGGATTACAAACCTAGTTATAGTGACATCAGTGACGTAAAAACGCCCCTGACGGCAAGTGATCTTGACACTAGTAAACCCAGTATGCTAAGTGCTGAGGATAGCTACGACTCGGACACCAAGCCTCCACGCCAAGCGCTTATTTAGGTCACACTTTTGTAATTTTATTGTCCAGTATGACTTCTTTTTTGTTGGATGTATCAATTTTAAATTGATTTTAATGTAAACTTTTGGCGTGTTCATGGTAAAAGAAATGGAAAAGAGAAAGAAGAGTGAATGATTTGTGTGAAAGTTGTCTTCACATCTGGGAAGTTTTATCTTGAATTGCCGAGTCTTTATCGGTAATGAGAGAAGTGCGATTTGCGAAGTTATCTTTTTTGCCGCAAAAATCAAGGACCAAATAATGATCCAGTATTCAAAAATACTAAATCTCTTCTGCCGAATCATTGTAGGTCTACTTACTGTTCGGTGATTCACTTGTAAAAGATGGACATCTGAAAGTTCATGGTGTACAAGTAGTACTGTACAGCTTACCGCACTCATTATTGTCAATGCCAGTGCTGGATTTACTTCTTTTGATATTTAATGTTACACCAAGCTTCGTTCACATCGAGCGACGTCAAAGCAATGTGGCTGGAAGACGCATGAGTTTTAGGTTTTACTCCCAGTATCTCGTGCAATATTGCTTTCGCTTGGTGTAAATAAAGCTGAAAACAGTAGCCCTTCCAGAATTCTTTGAAATGTATTGTAATTGTTTTGAGGTTCTGGGTGACATAACTAGCTATAGAAACACTATCATACAGTTGTTGCTCAGAAATTTCCTAAGTTGGAAGAGTTAGATCTTAGATGTCCGTAACCTATACATTGTCATTTATATATTGTTGGCAAATGTGAGAAACTTACATATGTTGTCAGATTAAAGAGCTTAAACTAGTGGAACATTAGATGTAAATGTGGGAAACAAACTTCCTGTAGTTGTCTTGCTGCAACTTTGTAATTTTGTTTCCTTATTAGCATGATTTTCTTGCCATGATGTTCCTTTTGTCACAGGCGTTCAATACCCATGGTGGTTTCCAACATTGGTTACCAGGGAGAGGCCATTATTATATTCGCATTTGACTCGTCATTCTACGTGCACTAAGGTGATTTTTTTATCTTAATTCTGTATTAGCAACGCCGGCATGTACCATTTGTTATAGAAATGACGAACTGGCTAAAGAGGCTCATAGATATTTTCATTTCCAAGGTTCCTTTAAACTGAACTGAATCGAGACATAAAGACCATAAAGTGTCAAGAGATAGTTCAAAAATGGGCTCTGTGTCCTATTTACTGAACTCAAAAGCTTCGTCATCGACCACGCAATCGTACACTCAGTAGCAGGTGTAAATGGGCCTTTAGAACATATGTAAAATACGGAATTGCATCAGAATGAATGGATTTGTATTGTGCGCTGTGTGTTCTCCGTTGTCCGCTTCAGTTAAGTGTGAATGAACCGCTACGTTCAACATTCCATGATAATATGTATAGTTTTGTATGTTAATAAGCACAAAAAATAAAGAATGTTTTCATCATTGGAAAAAAATTAGTAATATGATTTCACACAAAGGTAAAATTAGGGAATTTTTTAAAGCGTTAGATACTCTTAGCAAACTTTTTGTGCCAAAGGGTGACCAGCAAAATGTGAAATTTGTATCTAAATTCAACCAAGGTGGACTACGATATTGTACGTGATATTGTTTAAATGGTATCGTCTCCCAACCTAAAATTCACCGGTTTCACAGACAATTTTCAGCAGGAATGGGAAACCCGCCCCCCCCCCCCCCGAAAACCATGTTCTTCCTTGTGGATTTTTTCGCTGGATGCAATGTACTCTGTTCCTAAAATTGAACGCCAGGAGATCAATGAATCACGTTGCCGTAGACCCCTATGCACGAACTTTCCTCCTGCGCGATGCGTCCTGTCCATGAATCTGACGATTATGTGAGGCATGCTGCATGTATTGCAATATTTACCGCCCGCATTCCGAAGGAATGGGGAAGGTACTGTTTTCACAGATGTCTGTCTGTCCACGGGGGGGGGGGGGTACCCAGCTGACTTGTACGGGGGGAGTGGGCGGTACCCCAGACAACTTGTATGGGGGGAGAGGGGCTACCCCCCAGCTGACTTGTACAGCTTGGCAGATAGGACAGCATAGCGAGCACTTGCTACACAGCGAGCGGTATGCCTCTTGCGTTCACGCAGGAGGACTTTCTTGTTTAATTTATAATTCCCCAAAAAAGAAGCATAATTTAAGTGGCCAAAATATATTTGCCAAATGCGGAATCATTCCCTGGCTTGGACTTATGGGTTTTAAAACCGAGTAAATTTCCATTCGAGGTACTCGAAAATGACAAGGAAACTAAAAAATTGACATATCTGCCAACCCTTCCCTTTATCTTTTATCTTACATCACCAGCCATCAATTTAACAGAATAATCCCCCTTAATTTGCTTGTGAATAATTTTAAACTGATATGTCACGTACACCGAAATAATTTTTCCGAAGTTGAACCAGATGTACTGGATATTTATGCTGGCAATATCTCTGAACTTCCTTGTAAACATATTCATTTGCGCGCAATTATTCTCGGATTCATCCCTGAGTACCACATTTGCTTTATTACGCTCTTCGAGTTAGTAACGTTCTGTACTTGTTTGGTTGATAAATCTGACAGCAAGATTTGACAAATTTCAACTGTTAAATTACCTGATATATTTTCATTATTATTTCAATACATAAACTGAAAGCACGTGTGGTATTGCATGTTTTTCGTGAATGGTAAATGTACTGAAACGAAGAATCCGAGTGTTGCGTTATTGGCAAAGAATGCATTCCAAATTGGTAACCAATAGATTTCATTGGATTGGCACTGGTCGTGTGTAACTTGATAAAGCTCACCATTTAGTTGAGGAAACGTTGCATGCATTCTCCGTGAGGTTTTATTTCAGTACCATCTAAGGCTTCCGAACTTGCAGTGTTAAATCCAGTGTATTATGAGACACACACCTAAGTGGTGGTGGTAACAGCGGTTAGGCTTAACCGTAACGTCACGCGTGAAATATCTCCTAATCTCACAGATTTTCAAACGTTTTGTTTTCACTAAATTTCCCCTTTCCAAGACTAACGCTTACTTTACTTGACAATCCAGTCCAACCTGATAATGGATTTATCCTACAGGCGGTTGAGTCTACTGGCTACAGTACTTTTAGCTCATACTCAGAAGATTTTCATTTTGCTGTCCTTTTTGAACTGGTTTTATTGTCGGGTATTCCCATGTACGGAGTATTTCCTCTGTACAGAACGTAATGCTGTACTAGCATTATAATGTCAAATAAAACACTGGCTGCTCCCAACACGAACTTGGGCAGATTTCCCCAGAACGAACTCCAGTCGTCTGAAAAACGCAATATACAATTTGTCATTGCCACCTGAGTAACTAAAAGGATAAAAATTTACTTGAATATCAGCACCATCCTTTGAAAAATTAGATGAATATTAAACAAGAAAGTCCTCCTGCGTGACCGCAAGAGGCTTACCGTCCGCGGTGTAGCATCACTCGCTCTCCTGTCCGGGGGGAGGGGTACCCCCTGTCCTAACTGGGGAGGTAGCCCTGTCCTGGGGGATACCCTTCCCCCGGGCAGGACATGGGACAGGACTAGAGGTTACACCCCAGAAAGGACATGGGATCAGAGGCCATGGGGTACCTCCCCCCCCCAGAAAGGACCAGAGGCCATGGGGTACCCCCTCCTCCCCTTGTCAACAAACTGAAAACATTACCTTCGCTCATACTTTCTGCGCGAGCGGTAAGAATTATTGCTACAACCATCTACAAAAGGTTCACTAAGCTTTTAGTAAATTGTTACCTCCATTTAAGGCTATGACGAACATTTGTATGACTGTTAAGGATCCCGCGATGAAATCCAACCAGGAAAACATCACATTGAAGCCCTGCGTACTCTTTCTTTTGTAGTTCTGCCAAACCTACAGTAGAGAAAATAAACCATGTAGGTGGAGTTCACACTTATGTTGTGAATTTGTCAGTTCGGCACGAGCAACACAAATGAAGTAGCTTGATTCAACATTTCTTCAGCCATTTACGTGAAGAATGAGAGATTCCGTCCTGAAAAATTGGCAAATTTGGTATTTAAGTCAGTTTACTCAAAAATTTGATTCTTATTGTGGGTGGTGTTTTTGTAAAACGTATTAGACCCAACGGCGATCCGGCGTAATATATTCAAAGCCCCCCCCCCCCCGTGGTAGTTAGCCCACCTCAGTTTTTTACAGGATTTTCACAAGTTTTATAGGATTTTAAAGGATTTTTACGGGATTTCAGCAAAATCCCATAAAATGGTGAAAATCATGTAAACAATTGTGAATATCCTGCAACAAGGGTGAGAGGGCTAATTACAAGGGGGGGGGGAGGACTTTCCCGAACATAGTACATCGCAAAACGGCTGTTGCTGTTTCCAATGCTTAGGAGGCCACCTCGTAGACATTAAAATGTTTACAAGGTCATATTTCATTCCAGAAACCTTTTTTTTTTGCTGATAATCTTCATGAAATTGACCGTGTAAACATTAATGTTAGTGAGGTGGTCTCGTAAGCATTTCAAACAGACACAGCGACAGAAACAGACGTCTTCTCGACACACGACTCAACGAGTTGGGCGAAAATAACACCAAAGTCCCATAATACAATTTTTTACCTGGGGCATATATTTCATTGGCATGGTGACCATCTTGATGAGCGCAAGTCCATACATGGATTGTAACCAAGTCATGGCATGAGCTCCAGCCAATATAAACAACAACACTCCGTAAATAATAAATGCGACGGAGACTATCATCAGTGACCAACTGAAGGTTTGTCCTCCACCCTGAAAATAAAGCAAAAAATGTATCAGAGTTACTAATTTTTGTAGAGACTCAAAAATGGTTGCATGCTGGTCCCAGGCAAGAAACTGCGGTGCCCCAAACAATAAAAGAAGAAACATTCTTACACCCGCATCCGAAGGATGGGGAAGGTACTGTTTTCACAGGTGTGTGTCTGTCCACGGGGGAGGGGTTACCCCAGATCACTGGTTCCTGGTCTCTGCTCCCAAGTCTACCCCACCCCCTTCCCCCACCCAGGACCAGGGCTGGGTACCAACCCTGACCCCACCCCCACCCCCGGCAGGACACACCACGGACAGCGTATAGCCTGTTTCAAGCAGGAGGACTTTCTTGTTTTCTCTGTCTTTTAACTGACTATGAATCAACGGCTTCTGAAACACCAGACACTTGAGTCATTAAAAAATCTATCCATTAGCATCTATCTTGTGTATGTTGCTCGACACACTTACGTCAAAGAAGAAGCAGAGGATGAAAACTACCAGGAATAACACTGAGAGATGAATCGTGAGGCACACGTCCTCTAGTTGGACAGGTTTAACACCCCCTGGATGAGCTACACGATATTCACCCTGAAAATTTTCACAAGAGGAAGACATGAAGTAAATTTTTGAAAATTGTCGTTTAAATTATTGTCACTTATCTCACTTTGGAAAATACCTTTTTTGACCAGCTGAGGAAAATTCAAGGCAAGTAAACTTTTTATTTTAAAAGAATTTAATCATTTTTATCACAACGACGAAATGGCAAACTCACTATAATACTTCGGTTGAAGTAGAGAGCGGCGCTGTATACTGAATAAGCTATGAAACTGATGAGACACAGTGTAATAAACCCGTAACTCAGACCTGCAAAGCTGTTGACACAACATAATGAATTTTCGTTATTTTCGAGTGAGAATAGTGTTTAGTTGCTACATTTTGTACCAACATAAAATATACATATCAGCTATCATGTATCAACAATCCTGTTTCACAAAAAAATATCAGTATTTCATAATTGGATAAAAGTTTTCTGCCATCATTGTTAGATGAACAAGCTGTTGCATAAATTCGAGATTTCACGAAAAGTTTTATTTTCCTATCCAGTACAGTTGCCCAATTGCGATCAGTCTGTACTAAGTTCGGAAACTCTACAATATTTGTGAAATAACAGAAGACATAGAAGCTACAGGAAACAACTAAAAATATCATAAAATCTCACTAATTCTTTCTGGTCATGGGACTATGTCGCTTTCTGCTATATATTACCCTGCGGTTTCTGCTATTTCATCCACTATTGTAGAAACGATTGCTGCACAAAAAAATTTTTTGGGTTGCCTTTTAACACCACCTACTTTGTACTGCTTACCTTCTGGTTTTGAGGACAGTATAAAGAAGCGGGTAGCTGCACAGAGACCATCCTATGAAGAAGCCCCAGCCTAGAACAGCCGCAAACGTAACTAGCTCCTTGTGATGAACCACGTACACCGATAAATAAACTTCATTTAACCTGAAACCATGTGTCCGTAATAAATGTGTTAACCCAAGGTTTCGAGGGAGTTTAAAATGTCACATATCAACAAACGTCTACACCATATATTTGGTTGAATCAACTAAATTCAACTCGATGGAGTGCTGTCAAGTTAGTGACGCCAATTGTGGATTACCTTTGTAAATACTTGTTGGTGCAATTAACGCCTATCACCACGGACCCGACCCGCAGGGCCTCTATCTGCAGGGGCACTTCCGTTTGTCCCGCCGGGAATATGACGTCCTCCAGCGGCGTCACTGTGGGGTCGACTCCCTGACTGCTTTCCATGTGTTGTCCACCAGTGTAATACGTAAACGTAACCGTGACATCTTCGTTCAAAGGGTCACTACAACAACGAAACAGTCCTGTCTAATAACCGTCTATCCCTTGTTTCATTAACTAAAAAAATTTTAAATTTTAACTTTTCAACATTGAATGACAATTATTTTGAAACATATTTGAGCAATATTTTTTGTGAACACTTTGAATACTTTCTCATCATTGTGCCATTACTATTTATTATTGCCAGTGTTGCTGGTATTTAATGTGTAAATAGTTTCCAAGCAAGAAACGTACTACATGAAAACGTTTTCCATTTATAAGTTAATTTGAGCTGACATTCTACAACTAAATAACAAAAGTCGGATTTTTTTATCAAAAGGATCCGAGAAATTAAACTTTAAAACAAAACTGAAAATAGAGGTAATCCAGAATTTCTTCTGTGATGGGGAGGAGGCATCAACTTCGAGAGGGGCGGAAACCAAAATGTTTAAACCAAATGTTCCTGAGACTCCAATGAAATTTTTAAAAAAAATTGGCCACCCAATTCCATAACCAATGGAAAAGTATCAGTTACAGCTGTATTTCTGTTGAACCTGCGACCTGATTCGCCTGTTTTTTTATTTTGAACTCATTGGTTGGTTGGCTTCATTGTGAAAGCAAACTGCACTACATTTCCTGGATTGCTGGAGTGAGTGAGTTACCGAAATTTTAAGATCCGAAGTGAATAAATTGAAAGACAATGAAATGTCAAATCAAACCTGAGAGAGAGGTACACAGTTTGCGACTGGTGGTCCTCTATGTTGACTGATGCATGAGAAAAGCTCAATTCCACAGCATAGCACGAATGTAGCCAGCCTGAAGAATGTACAAGGTGTTATATTAGCCAAATAAATCCTACATGTACTGATATTTGTCTGTAGTTATTGATAGTCCAAGGTTTTAGCTACAGAGGTCAGCAGCTTTACCAGGAGCATGTTGCAGCTTCAGCAAAAGAAAGGAGCATGCAGCAGCTCTGGGT
>JBCAUG010017957.1:0-10827 GCA_038406175.1 Haplosyllis leylae
AATATTAAGGCGAGGGGCCGATGCTATGTAAAAGCCATAGAAGTTGAACATTTATTGAAACAAATATAAATTTAATAATAATAATAAATTTAAATAATTAAGCCACAACAGCTCTGCATAAAGCCCATGGGCTTCTTGTTAATTATTCATGGTGATAATTCCAACATCTGTATTATCTGATTTATAGATCTACATAGAAGTTCCCTCCACCAAAAATTGTTGAAGGCAACTTAGATTACATGTGAAATACTGGTTCCTTTGGTATTATCCACAGGCTCAAATTTTCAGCCAACTTTACATAGCCTTGAATTCCATTTTCATCACCAAAGATCCATTCAAATATTTTTGGAAACCATCTAATTGGTGACATTGCCATGTGGGCCAAGTCATGATCAACAGAAGGATAACAAGAAGCCAACACACCATCGACCACAATGCTCCCTGCCATTGTCAGAGGTACATAAGCACCTAAATAGTATTAATTAGTATTAATTCTGGAAATTGTTAAAACTCTCCTTACTTCAGTTTGTATGATCAATAATAAAACAAAAAAATATTTAAAGGTTAAAAAATACCTTGCATGTTGAAACTAGATATATTTTTAACTTTTACAGATGCCATTTCTTTATTTTGTTGGATAGCCAGTACCTCATCCCCAACTGATACATAATCTGCATACCTGACAAAGGCAACAAAATTAATTTCAAATTGCTCATTCTGCTGAAATCTCACTTGGAGCAAATATAATAATATTATAAAATAAACGTGCAATGCACTAAATCTTTCAGCATTTCCCCTCCTTGAATAAATTAAATGGTTCTTTGACAGGTAGATGGTCTTGTTGTTTGATGTTGTGATTGACTTGTACATAGTGGTTACAGTAGGTTGTTGCTCCAGAAATGCTGTTACTTCAGTGTATTCAAGGCTGCTACCTGATCAAGATAAATGTATATTAATTAATAGTATAGGATTTTGATTTCATAATAATTAATTGATAACATGTATTGGTCCAAAGTGAGACATTGTCACTGATTTCATACCTGTTTGTACTCTGTCTCCTACTTGTAGCTCAGACATTTTCACTGATTTCACACCTGTTTGTACTCTGTCTCCTACTTGTAGCTCTGACATTGTCATTGATTTCATACCTGTTTGTACTCTGTCTCCAACTTTCAGTTCAGACATTGCCACTGATTTCATACCTGTTTGTACTCTGTCTCCTACTTGTAGCTCAGACATTGTTACTGATTTCATACCTGTTTGTACTGGGTCTCCTATCTGTAGCTCAGACATTGTTACTGATTTCATACCTGTTTGTACTCTGTCTCCTACTTGTAGCTCAGTCATTGCTACTGATTTCATACCTGTTTGTACTCTGTCTCCTACTTGTAGCTCAGACATTGTTGGTGATTTCTTACCTGTTTCTCCTCTGTCTCCTACTTGTAGTTCAGACATTGTTACTGATTTCATACCTGTTTGTACTCTGTCTCCTACTTGTAGCTCAGACACTGTTACTAATTTCATACCTGTTTGTACTCTGTCTCCTATTTGTAGTTCAGACATTTTGACTAGTTTCCCATTGTCAAGAGAGACTCTTGCTGCTGCAGGAAAACAAGGAGGAGGCTTACAACGACAATCGCAACATTGTTGGCCATAATCGTTGTAGTATGGGTCACCACCACATAATGGAGTACCTTCAGTACAAATACCACAAGCACATTCTCTAGTTGCAGGTGGTGGTTGTGGAGGTTGTCTGGGAGGAGGGGGAGGTGATGGTGGTGGAGTAGGGGGTCCCTTCAAAAGGAAAAATAAAGTAGCTTGTCTTATTTTATTGTATATTCTGAGATCTGCAATGACTTTTTGAAAATTTTGGAAATTACTTTGGTAACTCGTGGAGGTGCGTTTTTAATAATAATAATTTATTTTTCTTGGTTAACGACTGGTGTTTTCAAACAAAATTTTCGGCATTTTCCCATGCCAGGTGGGAACAAGAGGTACAGTGCCCGCATCGTTACTTGTCCAAGTGTAGCTTGTCTCGGACTGGGGTACCTCAGTACTGGCCGGGGGGGGGGGGGCATCTCAGTCCTGGGTGGAGGAGTTCCCAAGTCCTGGCAGTGGGGTGTACTCCTGCCCTTGGGTACCCCATGGGAAGGGACCTGTTACAAGTCATTTGACTTTTTCCATAATTGTCATTGAATTTGATGAATTCAATGAATTTAAAATTTGATGATGCCACTGGGAGGAGGTCACCTACATTTAGAGACCGTCACTATGCAAAAAAAAAATATATTTACTCTTGATTATAACTTACTTTCTATGTTTTCTTTTTTTGTTACTTAATTAAATACAGTCCGTCATTTGTCATGTCATAATTTCAGTCTATTTATGGGGGCACCTTGCATTTTATTTTGTGGTGACCTGCTTATTTCATAGACATATCACTATGAATCCAATTCAATAAATTCATTGAATTCAATTAACAAATTATGGAAAAACTCGAATGGGGTACCCCCTGGGAAGAGACCTGGGATCAGTCACTGGGGTACCCATAAATGACATGGGACCAATCACTGGGGTACCCCCTCCCCAGAAAGGACCTGGGACCAGTCACTGGGTACCCCCTAGAAATGACATAGAACCAGTGGTTGGAAATATTATGGGATCGAGATAGGGTAACTCCCTCCAGTGGTGAACAGACTAACAAAAAGAAAATATTACCTTCCCAGTGGTAGATATTAAGTGACATGTATGCTAGGGGAGGTTGAACCCAAGAAAGAATGAAACATGAAACAAACATCAGGAAACTCAAAAGGAACTAAAATGTCAGTTTGGGTGGTTGGAACCTTTGGCAGGCTTGAATCTAGATCTAATTTTCAGAATCCAGATCTAGATCTTGATCTAAATTTTCCTAGATATAGTCTAGGTATAGGTCTCATTTATTCACCAAATGTAGATTTAAATCTAAGATTTTTCCAAGTTTAGATCTAGATCAAATTATATAAATCCAGATCTAAAGTTTTGTTTGTTTGTGAATAAATTTATACAATCTTTCTTTTGCCAATCTTTCACAAACTCAAATGATAAAGAAAGGAATTATAACTTACCACAGCTCTGAGTACAAATGAAGTGTACAAATTGTCATACATCCTAAATTTTCCAATCTGACCTGGTGAAATAAAAATTTAAGCCAGTTTCATATTTTAATATTTTAAGCATTACTGAGACATTGTTTTGAAGTCTAAACTTTCAAAATCTTTTGCTCTGCTCAAATCATATCAGTCAAAAAATTCAACTTGCGTATCAATTATTTGAGTTATGGCCTTGGTGACAACTTTTATGTCAATAAAAATAGGTTCCATTGACAACAATGGTAATGGATTATTTTGTCTTTGTCGTCAAGTGTGAACAGTAACATTAGTAACCATGGAACCCTTTTCTGACGACAAATAAAGTTCACGTTGTTGTCGTCAAGTGTGAACGGTCCCTCAAAGATCCCATTGGTGGAAATTTTCAAAAAAAAAATTTTATAATAAATCTCACCATTTTTTGAGACTTGCTGGGCTCCCCAGATTGATGCTTGAAGCATCATAATGCTTAAAAACGCAACATTTCTGGAAAACATCTTTGCATAAAAGAATCAAATTTCAGAATGCGCACATCTGAACGTAAGTCTCTGTGTGTTCAATATGTGACAAACAAGGTAATAAATACCGTCTGTTTCCATGGTTGCAGACATCTTACCTGGGAATCAAGATGTTTAATTTTAAGAGTCTAGACATTACAAAGATGAAAAAGTGTTGTGCTCATTGACCCTAGGTAGCTTCAAAGGTACCATTGAGAGTATTTAATTAAAAATTGATATATTAATATCTATCAAACTAGCACATGTTTGGTACTTCTATGAAGGGTATGCACAGTCTGTACCACATCGTCTCGGAACAGATCTTAGTGTTATGATTTTGTGGCCACATACAATTTCCCCTTGAATGATTCTCCCAGTGTGTGGTTCACACAGCCATCACACACTCAGATATTGTGTGACCAAATCAAACTGTGTAATCACATGCACACAGAGAAGCCAATTAAATCTCTAGTGATAATATCATTGTTAACATTGTTGTGGCTGGCCAATCAGTGCTTGGGAGAGTTGTACTAGATATATGGATGATATTCCTAATCCACTGCCATGTACTCAAAGTGTTCAAAGTACCTCAGAGAGCAGAGTAGTTTCTTTGGAGTTAATCCTATACATTGTTTCAGTGTATCATAGTTTGTACTATCTCCCCTTCTGTGTATTGTATCCCCCAGGAACTATTTTGTGTGTTGCCTTGACATGTAAGTGTTTGGTTCACCCTACGTAAGTTGTTTCACATTTGAAGTGGTAGGTCATTCAAAGTGAGCCACTAGGCTGATAAGTACCAGAATTCATAGTCTCCTGAATCCGCTAATTATACGGTTAATGCTGGTGACACTTCTATGTAGTCTTGGACATGATTTCTCTGTATTGTTTTAATCTTGTGACTTAATTCTCAAGAAAAAAGAACTTAAATTTCATTGTTACAAATAACTGCGGCAACTAAAATCAAAATTAAATTATCCAAAAAAGCTTGATAGACAAAGACATTGATTTTTTGTAACTTTTCTTGTAAAGCCAAGTTTTGCTCAGAACTGTCTGATTTGTTCGTAAAAGTTTATTGCTTTCATAACTTTGACAGTCGTAGTTGAGTTTTTCTAATTCTTTTTTTCCAATTGTTGGACGACATAAGTACTTTCGTGGGACCACTGATACCCCTATTTTGGGCTTCTGGTGATGTCTGATCAGGGTTTCAAAGCCAGGGTGGATCCCTTGCTTGTTCAATGGAGTCCTCAGATTCGCCTCTGGTGCAACACCTGCTGGCCTCTTGGTGGCCAGCATGGCAGCCGAATCTTTTTGACCCACAGTTTGCAGATAATGTATCCACAAGCATTGTTGGGGTTCGAACCCAGGACCTACCAAGCGTGCCGCAGCACAGCAGTCTTAACTATTTGGCCACCTGGCGCGACTTGAGTTTTTCAAATTTAGTCCAAAACAAATCCACAACAATACCACGACAGTAGATTCAGTTCTCCCAATGACAATTGACATTCATCCTGTGTTATGAATCTTCAAAATTTTATTGTTGACAATAATTAATTAAATCAAATCAAAACTGAATCAATTTATAAAAATCTTAGAAAGCTTGGTAGACACACACATATAATGCAGCGTTTGTAGTTGAGTTTTTCCAATCTAAATTCACACAAATTTATTAAATTAGACACGAGCACATAATTCCAAGACCCCATTCTCTGCTCCCAATGAATTATAACATAATAGATACAGAAAAAAATCTAGATTCCAAAAGGTAGATTCACACGCAACGTTTCCGTTTTTCTTTGATCTTTGCCGCCCTGTTCTTGAAAATACAAACGTCAAGTGTGAAAACAATCACTTGTTGTCATGGAAGCCATATTGGATGTTGATGTAAATGGAGACTGTGAGAACGAGGATTTAAATAGTGATGAGAAAAACTGCTACTTCTAACAATTCAGAACAACAACACTTTTATAATTCTTTGAGGTATCAGTCCTTTTCTTGGGACTATCCCCTATTTGTGCATTTGGTGACATTTTGCCACTGATCTCTAAACTAGGTGTATTACCCAACTGTGTTTTTTTTAACTTCTTCTGTGACATTTGCTGTTCCTATGGCAACAAATAATTTAACAATATTAGATTACCTTGATGTGTAATTAAACACCAAATTATAATAAAGAACATTATTTATTGTACACACAATGCAGAAGGAAATGATTTTCATCAAAGAGCTTTTTTGCCAAGAGTGGAAAGTTGTAGACAATATCACATCATTAGATATTATTTTCATGAACAATATTTCATTTTCATGTCAGTAATTACTATATTTTTCTTTTATATTCTTATTGATTGGAAGTCTAATGCCATCTTTATCTTATCTACACATGTCATTTTCCTCCACTGGACATTTCTGAAGGCTGGTTCCCAATTACTAGTTCCATTGGTATTACCCACATGCCTATTTCATTAACTATCCATGCATAGCCTGGAATTCCATTTTCATCCCCAAAGATCCACTCCAATATTATAGGAAACCATCTGATTGGTGTCATTGCAAAATGAACCAAGTCATGATGAGCATAAGCATAACAAGAAGCCAGTACGCCATCCACCACAATGCTTCCTTCCATTGTTAGAGGGGCATAAGCACCTAGAAAATATATTCAGTGTTAATTATAGCTTTTATTAAGTGGAAATGTTTTCACATGCAACTCTATTTATTTCAATCTGCATAATGAGATGTTTTGAATTGTTTAGTGGGTTAATTTATGGTATACTGCATTATATCCTGCAGAAAGCTTAGAGAACTTAAGTCTTTTCCAGAGGGCAACAAAAGTTGGTTGTCTATTTGAAATGATAACCAACCACATCCTAAAAACTATTCTATTTTATTACATTTTATTAGGAAGAAATTTTCTAGTGTGTTGAGTAATGGCTCAGATATTTCAAGATTAGGTAACATACAGTGCAAGTCTTTGCTTATTTCAGGGCTGTGGATATCCAAGACATGTCTACATACACTAGAACAATTATTCATATCTCCTTTAAATGTAATACACAGTATTATTTTTAGATAAATTTATTATATATTTATGCTTTCAATTTTTAATTTCTTAGCCAGAACACTTTATCTTTTTCAAATAAACAAAAATTCTCCAAACCACCAGGATTTTTTGTGTACAGATCTTCTTACAAATATCAGAAAAGAAAACTGCAACAAGTAATACAACATTTTAGAGGTAATGGATGGTACCTTGCATGTTGAAACTAGATATATTGTTAACTTGTGCAGGTGTCAATTCATCATTTTCGTTGATAGCCAATACTTCATCCCCAACTGATACATCATCTGCATACCTGAAGAATGCTATGTTTCAATTCATCAACAAGCAAATTTAAGCAAAATATCAATTGTAATTGAAAACCTCTGTGATACAGTTGCATTATTCATTTTCTTATTTTGGCCAAATGTAATTGAGTGATAAATGGAGCAAATATCAAAAATAAAATAAGCTCACAATGAAATGAATCTTTCAACACTGCTCTTCCTTGAATAAATCAGATGGTTGTTTGACAGATAGATGGTGTTATTGTTTGATGTTGTGATTGACTTGTACATAGTAGTTACAGTGGGTTTTTGATCTAAAAATACTCTTACTTCGCTGTATTTAGGGCTGCTATCTGATAAATACAAATACATATTAACTAACAACACAGGATATTTCAAGTTAATTTTTGTGAATGAGTTATTTTAAAGTTGATGGACGACTGGGGTACTTGTGGCCCATTTAAAGTCAGCTTAGAGGTTGAGTTGGAGGTACCAAAGAGATTTGGAACAATGGCTGAATGAGCCGTTTGTAGATCCATGACAAGTAGGCCTAATTTATTTTAAAGTATTACCCCAAAGTCTGCCTGTTTGTACTCTGTCTCCTATTGCCAGCTCAGACATTCTGACCATTTTTCCATTCTCAAGAGAGACTCTTGCTGCAGCAGGGAAACATACATATTTCTTTTCTTCACATTTGCAACATTCTCGACCCTTATCGTCGAAGATGTCATAATCATTAGAAGGGTCATTATCACAAACACCGCATGCGCATTCCTTGGAAACTAATGTCGATCTGGCGTCTAGTTTCTGTGACGCTGCTGGTGGTAGAGGAGGAGAAGGGGAGCCCTTCAAAATGTAACAAAAAGGTAACTTGTTTTCACAATTTTTAACTCTAAATATCTACCTTGATTTTCAAGATATAGTATTGATTGACTTTAAATATAAAATTGTGGACATTACTGAAATATAATTTTAATAATATGCAAATGGAAATAGCAGTTACGCATTAGGAAAATGATCAAGTAAAGAATTTCACTTTGGCAACTCGCTGCCGTGAGATCAAATTCAGATTGAAGTAAATATTTTGTTCAATTTTTGGAGGATACATGTCCTTTCTGTGGGGCAACTGATACCCCTGTTTTGGACTTCTGGTGATGTCCACCCTAGGTTTTAAAGCCAGGGTGGATCCCTCGCTTGCGTACTTCCTGGCCTGTGCACGATGGATTCCCCAGATTCACCTCTGGTGTGACACCTGCCAACCTCTTGACAGCCAGCATGGTGGCCAGTCACGTTCCCTACATGCCTTATATGTAGTAAAGGTAGAGAGGATTCGATCGGGAGACCTCCTGTACAGTAAGCAGACGTGCTATCCACCGAGTTAAAACAATTAGATTTAGAGCTAAACTTCAACTTCAATGGACTGCAGTTAACTTAACTGGTTCTAGTTGAATGCAACTAATTCATCTTATTAAACGAATCTGGGAAAAATCTCAGTTGTGTTGGGATTGATCATCAGAAATGAATCCTAACTTACTGCAGCTCCGAGTAAAGATGAAGTGTATAATTTTTCGTTCCTCCTCATTTTCCTGATGTGACCTGAGAAAGCAAAAAAATTTAACTCGGTTACTAAAACAAATATACATTTTCTTTTATTTATGGAGCAGTGGCGCACCTAAGATGGCCATTTTTCATACAGTTTATAAGGAAAACCAAATATTTCACTGGCGGCCCGACCTGGAGGCTAGTGCCCCTCCTCTCAGAAATCCTGGACCCGCCACTGTGGAACTATGGAGACTTTAACCCTTGTTCCACTGTCTGTAACTTGTAAACATTCAAAAATCTTAGTTTTTAAAAATAAATCTCATCACTTTTTGAGACCACGTGGCCTCCACAGATTAATAGTTGAAGCATCATAATGCTTAAAACAGAACATTTCTGGAAAACATGTTTGTATGGTACGTATTCGGCTGTCTGTTTAATTATCCATTTACCACGTATAGAATGAATCGTCATTCTTCATTCAAAATTCCCCGAGTTTCAGTTGTTATTGGAGTTTTTTTTACAAACACATTGCTATGTTGTCATTACTGCCAACTTTGTATTCTTATTTATTTTAAATTTTCTTCTTTAATTGAACCACTTAAACTTCATTAGTGTAGTTAATTTTTAATGGCTCAACTACAACGAAGTTGGCAAAGTGGGCCCTCTTGTATTGCGGAGAGTTTGTGAAATACTCCATTGGTATTGGGGGTTTTCCTAAATGAATTTTACTGAATTCAGTGAATCATTAGAAAGTCTAAAAGCGGTCACCACCGCCAAAATCCATCCAGATAAAGTTAAATTCTCAGTAATAGTAACAGAAAAGTTGAGCTTACAGAGGTGATCAATGAGAAATAAATATTTGAAAACATGGAGCAAAAATGAGGCCGATATTGCAGAAAGTGCATTTTTATCACGTGTCTGTTGCCACATACCCTACTGAACAGATACCTAGCCAGAGGTAGTAATGCGAGGTCCCACACTTTACCGTGCAGCTGTCGACTACACATTCTAACGTTGAGAGCCTCACAAGGATCCAACCAGATGTGTAGCCAATAGCTGAAGACATCAGTCAGAGCCAATCAAGGTCAAGTATGACTAGTACTTAAGGTAGTGCACAACAGAGTAACAACAGTCTGCTTCACTCAGTAACATGCTACAGAGCAGTAACATGCTTTATAGTAACAACCAGGCTTAAATGCTGATTTAGGAAACTAGACTTAAATAAATCAGTCAAACTACAAACATCTCTTGCTTGTGAGAAACAGACGTAAGACACCTATGAGAGATCATCAGTACCGGAGGTCTACATAGATTTGCCCATCACACTACACAGTCTCAGCTGCTCCTGAGACCATCGCAGCATCCACAGGACCAAATGGACCTCACACTATGACCTTTTTGTACTTACACTTGGGTGGGTCCCACCACCCATATATTTGAACATCCCCACCAATTTTTATTCTGCCCATTTTTATTCTGCTCTTTATTCCATTATGACCTTTTTGCACTTACACTTGGGTGGTCCCCACCACATAATGTCAAGTTCCCTCACCAATTTTTATTCCACTCATTTTTAATCTGCTCATTGTTATTCCACTTTTTATTCTGCTATGACCTTTTTGGACTAATACTTGGGTGGTCCCCACCACCTAATATCAAGTTCCCCCACCAATTTTTATTCCACTTATTTTTATTCCACTCATTTTTATTCTGCTCATTTTATTCTGCTTTTTATTCTGCTATGACCTTTTTAGAACTTACACTTGGGTCCCCACCACCTAATGTCAAGTTCCCCCACCAATTTTTATTCTGCTCATTTTTATTCCACTCATTTTTATTCCACTATGACCTTTTTGCACTTACGCTTTGATTGGTCCCACCATTTTTGTTATTCCACTGTGATCTTTTTGCACTTACACTTGGTTTGTCCCCACCACCTAATGTGGAAATCACCACCATTTTTTATTCTGCTTCTTACTTGGCTTTTTATTCCACTATGACCTTTTTGCACTTACACTTGGGTGGTCCCCACCACCTAATGTCAAGTTCACCCACCAATTTTTATTCCACTCATTTTTATTCTGTTTATTTTTATTCCGCTTTTTATTCTGCTATGACCTTTTTGCACTTACATTTGGGTGTGTCCCACCATTTTTTTATTCCACTTTGACCTTTTTGCATTTACACTTGGTTTGTCCCCGCCACCTAATGTGGAAATCCTCACTATTTTTTATTCCGCTTTTTATTCCACTGTGACCTTTTTGCACTTACACCTGGGTGGTCCCTGTCACCTAGCAACAACATATGTACTGCATACTAACATTACAAATGTTCCGAAACTC
>JBCAUG010017979.1:0-10827 GCA_038406175.1 Haplosyllis leylae
CACATTTTGTACAATGTATCACAATACCGATAACTTTGGGGTGGGCAACTGAAATCAATAGGGGGGGGCAACTGAAATCAAAAAATTTATTTCAATCACCCCAGGGGGTGATTGAACGTTCCCCCATGTGAACGGACACATCCCTGTACGCGGGCGGTAATAAAAGTGCCAAGACATGTTCCCCCATACCATGGACCTCCCGAATCAATCACCAGGCTGACTCTAAACGACCCTGCAGTAAACACGCTTGAAAACACAACAGTAAAAGTGAAACAGTCAAAGACTCATGGGTGTTTTTAGTGCATCGTTCCCTTGATTTTTTAGATAAGAGTTTGCTGTGCATTTAAATGTAGTTTGGGTTTCAAAAGCAACATAAACAGATAGAATTGAACACTACAGTCGTTTTCTGGGGTTTGTGAAAGCTGTTTTTCATTTTTTTACAATTCTTCACTTGATCAAAATCGTACTTCATTTAACACGAATAATCTTTAGGTAAACAAAATAGCTGGTACGAATATATCACGAATATGCCATCCCCTAGAATCAACCAACGAGTTTGTATGATCCACTGTTCAGGTTGGATCAATGAATATGTTCCCATGTAGTTGTCCACTTTATACAGCTTCTAGCAGAATGCACGGTGAGGGGAATACTGACCATATTATTCAAGCCTCTTGATGATTAAAATCTGCAGACAGGATTTGACGCCTTGACAGGTATTCCTGCTCCATCCACTTCTAAAATAAGGCCTGCATATCCGTCTTTCTCAGAAACGATGGTGATTTGGGTGCATTTCCAGAATAATTATAAAGAAATCATGTTGCTCTTTAGTTGAATTCCATTGAAGTTATTGTTATTTCCTTACAAGTCCTACGCTTCTAACGATCACCCTTGTAATCTTGGTCAAAGTGGTGTGGATTATTTAAGCTCCATTCACACTGTACGATTGCGACTGTGATTTTTCTTATCAAATAATGGGTTGCTTAGGATTCAAGGCAGGTGTTCACATTATGTGACTACCACAACATCACCAGCCCCTAAACAGCCTATTAGAAGTAAAGCCAAATCGTAATCGCAAATCATACAGAGTAAACGGGCCTTAACAAGTTCCAAAAATATCCTGTCAGCGCTACGCAAGAGACAGACGGATACAAACACCATCCATTCAGACAATCGTCACGTCTCTGTGTCCTTGAGGATCCTGAATAAGGCTATCATAACGACTTAAATGCAAAAGATAATGAGACAGATCTGACACCTCCTCTTGGAATGTGATTTTGTGTGCTTTGAAGCATGTTTCTGAAGAAATAACACTTCATGAGGTACGTTCATGAAGTGCCTCTGTGACTGTAAAGTTACAGCCGGAGCACTCTTTAAGGGCTCGTTCACACTGTGCGTTTATATTTCTGGCTGCTACTGTGGTTTTTAATCCCAATTACACAGAATGGGCGTGCAACCTATTCATCTGTGATGTCAAAATCAGATACCAAAAATACAGGGTGTGAACATTAACTAGTGTATAGTCCGTTTTATAAAATGTGAAAAAAACGTAGTCGTAATCAGAAAAAAAGTAAAGTGTGAATGAGCCTTTAGAATCAGTAATACAATTTATTTACTTGCGACAATCGCAGTTACACTTACAATGCTGTGCGAAAGACATCTTAGTTCTAAGGGTCCGTTCAGACCAAGCGGCAGCATCAGCGTCATCGCTAGCGTCAAAATATCAAATGGGTTCTATACCGATTTTCAAGCGTCATCGCTAGTGATGCCACTGCTGCTAAAGCTTGGTCTGAACAATAGAAGTAAAAATCAATATAAGCCTTCCCTTTACGCTGACGCTGACGCTTGGTCTGAACGGGCCTTAAATATTTGAGACTAGAATATTTAGAACTTTATTTCAAAATATTATCTTTAATAGTAACAGTTTCCAGCTAAAATCGAAAACAGGTTAAGATTCATGTGTGTGGGTTACCCCAAACTCCTGTAATGCGGTCTTCACGTACGATTTATGAGGCTATTCTCAGATAATCTATCACATTGTTTAGTTAATACTGCCTTTGACTCGTACAATATTCAACTACGTCGATAAGGACAAACAAAACCTGTTTGTCATTATTGGGGAAATTAGAAAGCTTTGAAAACGATTTCTTTTGAAGTTGACCTGCTGACCCTCGGTTTTGTCGAGGCTCATTTTTGTAATGTCTCCGTATGAATCTTTTCTTTGAATTTCAGTCTGAAAATTTGAGGGTTTTTTCATTACTAGAAATGAACGAAAACGCGAAAAATCCTGTTGGCGCCACCTGAATTTAAAATTAGATTGTGATGGATATACTTTAAAGACAGTGTCAAAATCATTGGCCTCATGGATGCTTGGTGGGAAGATCCTTTCACATTGCAAGGGGAATTTTTCTATCCATATATATTTTAAATAATCTATTAGTTTTATTAAATTAAGGTTAACTGTATTAACCTTATGAAAATAAACAAAGTGAAATATTTTTCATCAATTGTATCCAGTACCATGAAGGCCAACCTTCCATCTGTGGTGAATTACCAAAACGAATAACAGAGCCACCAACAGTTAATCCATTGCAAATATACAATGGCCTAAAACGAAGTTTTTTCGTTCATTGCTGGTAATAGTTAACAAAAAGGCTTCTTTACCGTGATACGGGTTACAACCAGAATGAATTGTAAACTTTCAATGCACACAAAGGTGGGTTCTGTGGTGAACATTTTGGTTTTTCACGATAAGGAAATCTGATGCATTTCTGTCAGATTATCTGATAGATCTAAAGTTACACAGAACAAAATAAATTTTGTCACAAATTGCCCCCTGTGGGGTTTGAACCCACAACATCCAAATCATCACTCTAATGCTCTGCCCACTGAGCTGGGCAGGAATTTATTGGGCAGGAGATTTCTGAAGTGAGCTTTGTTTGTTTCATGCACCACTTCACATGTTGGACTTTGTTCATTTCTAGAATCAGTAGAGTATGACCTAATGATTCACCCAGACAACCAAATAGTGACTTAGCTCAGTTGGTAGAGCATTAGAGTGATCTGGAGGTTGTGGGTTCAAACCCCACTGGGGCAATTTTTGACAAAATTTACTTTGATTCAATGTCGATTGCGACTTCTTTGGAGATCGCTTCGCATTAAGATGTTGAATTTCTCATGGCCAATTCTAAGGACGTTTTGATATAATATAGATCTAGATCTACGTTTCGCAAACTTGATCTGCAGTACGATTCTGCAATCTAATCTGTAATATTTTCTGTTCTACAATCAAAACCAGAACCAATCCTTAGCAAGCGGAGTAATAAACACCGAGAAAATAAGTTACCAGCTCAGAACTCGTATTTAGAAGTTGTAATATTAGGCTTTTGTCAGTTTTTTTTGGGAGACTTTTAAGTACAGTGACAACTTGTAATTGATGAAAAGAGAAATTCTAAACTCAACACACACAGCTAATTTGAAGTCTATAATTTTGAGTCTGAAACTAGTAATTGACCGTCATAATGCTAGTAGATCTATATTGTTGATTTTCTATTTTTATCCTGTAAATGTCTTTGTGCTGTACAGTTCTGGATAATGATGCAATGGGAATGTATCTTGGCAATTAGCGAATAGGACCCGTTGTCAAATGCACATGTTTTGGTTGTTTTGAAAGGATTTCAAAGAATTTCATGAGGCTATTGGAACCCTCTTCATAGCAATGAAACAGCCAACGTCTTGGCAACGCTTCTCGAAACAAATGACGTCATATTATGATGCTGAAGATCTATTTTCGTCATGATGACCAAGAAAAAGCGCGACTGCACATGATCATGTTGAACAACCTGATGTACAATTGTAATCTGCTGATAAAGATCGGTGCATTTGTTTCCAGTATTAATGATCATAGGAGCAGCAAACATAATCCACGGGACGGACATCGCTGTTCCAGGTCGTGAAACAGTAGTGATTTTGAAGCTGGAGCCGAAGCTGTTAGTTACTGTGTCGTGCACATCTGCAAGGGGGTCCTGTATAAAACCACAACAAAGTCAGATGACAGCTTCATGTATACACCACAGCTCCTACAGATGACTCGCAACACAGCTGGGTGACAAAGAAAGATCGTTGAGACCGCTTATTCTTATTCGTAGCACAAAACACATAGATCTATATGGCAGTGATTCAATCTGAATCCAGAATGGGATGTCCATATTGATAATGGAAACTGGAACTGTTTCAAACAAACTTGATGTAAACGTTGGGAATGGGGACAAACATGTCACATTAGTATTCAATTAGGACCGTGGACTTAATGGATAATTTGCAAGTGATGATTACATTCACGGTATGTATAACTTCCTCAACTCAATTTATGTGGTATTTTTATATTAGCATATTGGATGAAAATTATTGGCTCTCGAATGAAAAATTCGAGAGATTAGGTGATCCTCTTGAAGAAATAGTGACCGTTTCTGTACACAAATTCAGCATCATGATGTCACTGGTAATGACGTAATTTCATTCGAGAGCTTGGAAACCGTTGCCATGCAGGGTTACTTTATTCTGTGGTTGGTTTCTTTGTTTTGTTGTTTTTATTCACCACTACAACGAGCATATCTAATTATAATTTAATTTAACGTTAATTTATCAAAGCCATTCATTTCCCCCTTCATGACAAAACCGAAGCCTTTTTAGGCCATGTTGACGCCTGCAATTATCTGAACTGAGAGTTGAACTATGAAGCTGCGATGCTCATGTTTTGTAATCACAAAATGCAATTTTATACCAAATTTTGCTCTCAACACCGACAGATCACATTAATAAAAGCACGTGAATACCCACACCCATGTCTGTATCATGCAGCTTCATTTGTGGGTTTAAAAAACACAGAGAATGTATAATGCTATGGGATTTACACGGTATAATCTTCCAAAGGAAATGATATTGATTAATGCCGCTCTGTCATCAGCAGAATCTCTCATACAACAAGAAATGCTTTGATGTTCTTTTATTTGTATTAAAGCTTTTTTCAAATCCGCAGGTTGGAACTGTGATATTTGTTCTCGAAATGTTACAATTAGTGTACATGATGCAGATACAATTAGGAAACGGTTCCAATCTGGCTGAAAAAGACCGAGGAATAAAAGTACATCTCACTTTTTCTGATAATGTGACATTAGGAAGATTACCCAATAACAGGTATCACCTTTAAGAGTCATGCAATTCAAAAACAGAAATCTAGATTCAAAAACTACACATGGGGCATGACAAGAATTGGAAACATCTGCAAACTTCTTTCCACATAAGTATGTGATGTAGAAATGTTTACCAGCCCATCATTCATCATTCTGATCGTCGTCTCATGTAATAGTAGACATTGGTGTGGAGCTTGGGAAGGCTGTAATTTGGTTTGCTAATCACACGCGGTCGGTAGATGTGATGCTGTCAGGGTGATACTCTCAGCCTTGTTATTTAGAGACTCTTATATTACAGGCAGTACGATTATCTTGTTTGTGTGAAGGACCTACACGAGAAGTACATTCACTGACCATTAATCTTACTCGACGTGTGGTTCTTTTGTGCCTTGACGCTTACGGATTTCCATTAGAGTTTGTACATTGAATTCGAACTTGAAAGGAACTTGGTGAGGACAAATTGATTGAAGTCTGTGCAGACTCTGACAAAATGATTGAGTACAGAAATCTCAGAAAAGCCAGCTAAGTCGAAGAGAGAAAATCTTTCAAGTTTCAGTTTTGAAAGCAGTGCCGTTATTAATGTCACAGAAGTCATACAATTGGCAGCGTTAGTTTCTGATCGCCGTCACCAAAGAAGGGAAATTACAATGCTTTGCCATTTTCAGTTTCACGGTCGACTCTTGTGATCGACGGCTGAACATACGCCAGCTCTGTATGATTATAGCAAAAGTGGCTAATGGTGCGAACAGAATTATGGCATGAATCGAGGCGTGAGGAATGAACGTGTAGTAGTGTGTGGGTGTAGTTTAGGAGATCTACGCAGGTGTATTTTAGTAGATCTATATGGGTGTAGTTTAAATACCAGTGGCGGACCCAGGATTTCCCAGGAGAGAGCCAACCTATTATTTTGGCCAATTTTCCCCAAAAGTCCATGAAAGTGAAGAAATTTTGGCCCAGTGGGCTACGGTCCTTGTGCCTCCTAGATCCACCAATGAATTTATGGAGAAGTGAAGGCTGGCATCGGGTGACACCACTGACTGGGAAATGAAACAAACAAAACCAGCCAGAACAGCGAGAGATGATAGGAACAACATTCACTCGTGGTTGTCTGTTGATCTCGAATAATCATGCTTGACAAATTTGGAAAAGAAATTATCTCCTGGAAATGGTTGTAACTGTGGGGAGATAAAAACAGCTGACATGTTCCACAAAGTCTCTTGCAGCAAGATTATTATTCCTCAGACAATCCAAGCCTTTTGCACAAGTTTGCAAGTGACATGTGGTTGCATGAAAAGACTCCTGAGCTGATCCACAAGTTAAATTCAAATGGAACTGATGATTTTGTCACTTTACTACCAAAGTCTAAATTCAGTATTTTTCGAGACAGTATTCAATTCCCACAAAAGTGTAGTTCAAGTCAACAATGTATATTCCGCTATTATTAAAGACTTCAATGTAACACACCCTAATTTCAAAGTATTTTCAAAAAAATAGGAATATTTAATTCCAATGTCCTTCTAAATGGCTGACTGTATCATCCAACCCTGGTGTAGAACTTTAATTATTCCTAGAAACGTACTAATTGGTGGCTCGTAGAGTCACCTTATTGGTTAATTCAAGGGGTTTGTAACATCCTGTCCTGGGGGGGGGGGTTGTTAACACCCTTTGGCAGTTTTATGATAATTAGGCAGGCCTACTGTAACCTGCAGTCTTTGGTTGGAATTTGTTTACACAGAATGCTGCCTTGACGTCATTTTGCATGTGCCACCAATTGAGTCAATGACGCAACGTCATATTTTTTTTACTTTGGAAGCGCACATTTGAACCTTTCAAGTTTTCATTACCAACTTGTGCATGATATTCGTGTAAACGTTTCAATCATCATGTGTCTACGTATTCGCCAAATTCATACAAAATCAATCTACTGCAGCCCTGTATGTGAGGGGCTGCAGTAATAGATTCCCTAATATGATTAGGAGTCGTAATAACCACCTTGATTGAATCCGGATAATTTCACTGAGGCCTGGAATTGACAATCTAATACCTGGTAGACTGGTGTTTTTGCTGCGGCTGACACTGTTGTCTCCTGTTACAGGATCTGTACATGCCATGAATGAGGACTGGTACGGAAGACATGACAGTCCTTTTTTTTTCACGATACGCATTTCTGACATATCTTTAAGTGGATTTCTGCTCCTTGCTGTTATTCGTGTTAATTATTTGACAATATACCTACAATCTAGCAAGTACGGGAAATATTATATAACCCTTACATTTAAATTCTAAGTTGTAATTATTCTTTAAAATTACATTTTATTTCTGTCAGATATGCCCATCCTGAAATGCCCGACTGAACTTGACTTGTCCGACTTTATCAAGAGAAGAACACTGGTGAACGTAGAGTTTAGAATTTTCTTTGTTAAGACATAACATTGAAGTGAACACTTTTCATGAATCAGAATTTAGACTGTGAACAAAAAAAGTGAAAAGTGCATGTGCAACAATAGCAGTGGATCCGGGAGGTGGAAAGGGTGGAGGAGAGGTAGAAAAAATGAAATCCATAAGGTATGGCTCGCAGGCAAGAAAGCATGCAAGCGAGAAATCCATCCTGGCTTTGAAACCCAGGGCAGACGTCACCAGCAGTCCCAAACAGGGGTATCACCAGCAGTCCCAAACAGGGGTATCAAAAGGACATCAGATGCCCATCAAAAATAATTAAAAAAAAGAAATCCATAAGGCTACCCTTTTTCAACTATCTTAATCTTTACCTATTTTATAGGACGAGAGAGGGTGGGCATGGCATTGCCTAATCTGCCCACAGACTAAAATATTATCCATTTCTCTCCGTTGCATGCAGTGTTTCAGAAATTTTGCAGAATCTTATGTTGGCGCTCCCCCCCCCCGAGGGTTGGCACCCTCTCCCCTCGAAGAATTCTTGATCCTCCCTTGTCCCCGTTCTCCTGGGATCCGCGCCTTCCCAGCAGGTTCATGACCTCCATCGAAAATCTGTTGGTTTCATTGGCATCGTAGAACAAATAACGGAATCTTCTTATTTCTATGGAAATCGAATTTCATTAGTAATGTAATTATTCCCGAAACAGCAAGTTTGATTACAGCGGTACCGTGTGTCCAATTAATTTCGTCCTTGGGGGTCTAGATGAAAAAGCAGAGAAATTACCAAAGGCGGAGTCCCATTAGATGTGTTACTGTCACTGTCTGTAATTAAACATCAATGACTTGTTCATTCTAAGTTTTACTTGGAAAAGAAGAGAATTTGGTTCCACAGCTTTTCGTTTCTTGGCATTTGAATTCAAACTAATGGCGAGATTGCTTAAATTTGTTATTTTGAGTACCACCCTATTTTTGGTAATCACCAAGCGACCAATTTCCTTTCATTAAAAATAACACACGTTACTAGAATTTGATTTGCCTGTGCATTATTATTGGCTACTCCTTTCAATTGATAGAAAAGCTGGCTATGGTATGTCACTTTTGGAGCGTTTAAGCTGGAGGCAAAATCATTTTGAAATGCATGTACTAAATCCACATTGAGTCGTCGTCATGTCTTGTAATTTAGAGTGCAACTAGTTCTTCTGTTGTAATCCTTCTGGCATTTCGGATGACAAGGCTCAAGGCAATCAGTCTAAAAAGATGTGTGATCTTAGCCCCAAGATTTTAACTTCCTCGCTGCGAAAAGTAAGGATAACTACTTCTGTAAAATATCCATTTGTCAGCAGACTGCAAAAAGTCCATAACGAAATAGGCAATGTCATTTGAAATTGTTCAACAAGAAACATTTAAGTTGCGTCGAGAACGTGACATTGACAGAATATTCCCAGTACATTTTTAGATTAATTGCGCATTTTACTGAGGAGAATTTAATTGGGACTTATCTTTCTAGGAATTTGGAAAAATCTTTAATTAGAAAAAAACTGTTCACTTATATATAATGTTGATTATTACGAGCACGCGTTCACTCTGAAACAGAATGGTAACCAATGGCAACTGAGCTTAATTATTTCACCAAACAGAGGTTCATAAAACTGCACTGTCTCTTAACAAAATAAGCCTTATGTTTTTACTGAAAATATGTTTTGTGTAAGGCATTTTTCCTGTAGTTAAAATGATATCTTTTGTTAGTCTAATTGTAAGGAATTTCGGGAGTAAATATACCATGTTTCGGCAAACAGAAATGGTCCAATTTGCAAAAGAATTTAACAAAACAATCCATTTCAAAACATTTACCGTTCCAGCTTCAACAGGACTCGTTGTTTGAAAGAAACCAATCTGATATTAGTTGATTGCATGTCAACGACAAATCACATTGCCATTTATCAGAGGATATGTCAAGAATGATCCATCAGAATGTAAAAACAGTTGCAAGGGTTAATGCTGAACTAGGGACATCATGCGTGGTACCTTCCATATTAAGCCAGTTCGTTTCGATTCCGTGAGACAGAAAGAGAGCACGCAAATTGAATGATCGGCTTTTTTTTCTTTCACCATAACTAAACGAGGCGCCCGTGAGTGTGGGGCTCATAATGGTCCCCAAATCAAAACAACCCCTTCAGCAAAATCAGACTCAAGTCCATCGTCGTATGGTCCTTTCAGCTGATACATCACCTAGCGGGACCACAATCAGACGAAAAGTGATTAGAACACCATTACGAGCAATCATCGCCAAATATGGCCGCCCAGTTAGCCAATGATTATTGTTGTACCAAGCATTGTTGAGGTGTTAATGAACAAAATAACATTGTGAAGTAGTATCCGTGGAAACGATTGGACAGCCGAAAGTGCGATCATTTCTAGTAATGAGAGACACAATGTTCTCTGGACCAGCTGCTGACTTTGGAGCAGATTTTTTTATTCGGAGTTCCTGATGTTCTTGTATGTATGGAAAGCTAAGGGACTTTGTTAAGGCCAATTGAAAGTAAGAATGATCTCACTTGAAGAAAAATTGATTGTCTGTGAATTACTACTTGATGAAGTGTAGGATTGGAAGCTTTACATTAGGAAGCAGCAAGCATTCATTATCCCTTCTTCCAATGGGTAATGTGTTGTGCTCCACATGAGCAGCCTTTCAACTTTTTTTCCTTTCTCATCTTTACTTTTTCCACGCAGACTGATAGACATGTCTCATTTCTTTACCAGGTGAATTTTACTGCAGTGAGTAATATACTTGCGCATTAAGTAAATTATGATACGTAAAAATGCACATTTTTAGTTTATACAACTGAATTTTAGTAAGCATGAGGTATTAACAGGTATATTATTCTTTGAGCTCAGGAAACAAATTCAGGTTTTTCGTTCTGAACCTTATTCTGGCAACATTGTGTTAAAAGTTTAAGTTCATGCTTTTATTTATTAGAAATTCAGGTTTAAAATATGAACTCTGAATGGTGAATTCCTTGGCTGTAAACATTATACCAATTTTGTACAGAATTATTTAAATTTGGTTAGCAAATAATGAGTTTAAAGTGTTGATATTAGCCTTAACTTTTAAGTTCTGTTAGTTATTTAACACTTAAATCACATTGGGGTCAAGTTCTTTTGTTATAAGTGTCCATTATTTGCCCATAATGGACACTTTTAGGAAAGTGTACATTATTTTTGTGTAAAGTGGACTTTATTT
>JBCAUG010017990.1:0-10826 GCA_038406175.1 Haplosyllis leylae
CTCAGGTCTGGTCCCGGGGTGGGGGGTTACTCAGGTCAAGTCCCAGGGGGGTACTCAGGTCTGGTCCTGGGGGGGGGTACTCAGGTCTGGTCCCAGGGTGGGGGTGGGGGGTACTCAGTCCCAGCCAGGGTACTCAGGTCTGGTCTGGGGGGGTACTCAGTCCCAGCCAGGGGGGTACTCAGGTCTGGTCCCAGGGTGTACTCAGGTCTGGTCCTGGGGAGTACTCAGTCCCAGGCAGGGGGGGGAACTCAGTCCTGGGGGGGTACTCAGGCTGAGTACCCCTCCCCCCGAAAAAAAATTTTTAAAATTTTTTTTTTAAATTTTTTTTGGGGAACAGAAATCGTATGATAGGTCGGCTATGCAGCGGGCGGTATGCCTCTTGCGTTCACGCAGTAGGTCTTTCTTGTTTCTTTGTGATAAAGTACGCCTAAAATCTTTTTTCTTGTTTAACTAGTATGAGAACTAGGAAGCTGGGAAAACAGAAAAAGAATCCAATACTTAATGTGATAGATCATAGCAAGGAGAATTCCGCATTTGATTATTCGACGGAGGAAAACACACGGTTCTAATTAAACCCGAATCTTCTTGCAAATCCCAGTCACAACATAGTCTGGTGCGAGGGTCATAAGAACTGTCAATGAGTAGATTTTCCTGAACTGATTCACAGAAAATGTACCCGTTACTAGTTATCAGGCTATAGTTCTAAATTATCAAAAAACATACTTTTTGATACTAGACTCACTTTGAAATAAAATGACATTTCAAACACGTATTGAATTTTATTTTTGTTTAAAAGATATATTGTTTTCAATGACAATGCATGGGCAAATCCATCTTGCCAATCTGTACGATTTTGTTTATTAACACCTCAACAATGCTTGTAACAACAAACGTCATTGGTTAACTGAGCGGCCATATTTGGCGATGATTGCTAATAACGTTCACGTCAGTAGTGTGTCCAGAAATCAGATGGGGAAGACATGAAATTCCTGCAAGTAGTCTTAGAGTCTTAGAGCCAATTTGCTGGTCATGAGATTTACAAATACAGTTGGCGTGGCCCCATGGATCCACTACTCTATTTGTTCTTTTCATGATGACTCTGTGTGGACAGCACACAAAGAAGGAGTGTTCAGTAAGTGTTCAACTGTAAGAACAAAATGAAAAGCGCACCAGACAAATGGAACTTCACGATACACATTTCTGTCAGATCTGGCAGATCTGACAGATCTAGAAGTGGAGTCCACTCCAAACTGATGCGTCAATTATTTAATGAAGTACACTCAATCTAACAAGTACTGGAAATATTAAATGACTATTACCTTTAAAATTTAAATGGTGATAATTCTTAAATATTGCATTCGATTTCTCTCAGATCTGTCATATTTGCTTATCGTGAAAAACGCTACTGACATTTCTGAATGTCTTTAACGGAAACATATATTCTTATTCCTTGGCAGCCAACATATGGCGTAGCCATTCCTGAAATTCTAGCTCTGGCCTGTTTTCTCGAATTGTTACTTTAAAATGCGTAGTTCTCATGATCATGACTGAGAATGTTACATATATTCAAGGCTCGAAAAGGATCATAGTGGAAGTTAGATGCAATAGTGGTCATATTTTCTGCCATTCTTTGTAATATCCATATCGCGCAAGGGTTCCTTGCAAGTAACGACCCCAATTACTTTCTATTGTGAAACCAAATGACAACTTTTTACGTCACTTACTATCTATCGCTTTTGAGAAATAAATCCTAGTTTTCGAGAATGAGAAATTTCGGTGAACTTTCCTCGGTCATTAGCCTACAGTGAACAGTTCCCGGCAAATATCTAAATTCACTAAAATAGGCAGTGATGAAAGGTAACTACATACACGAAAGTGTTTGGCTTTTTTTCTGGCATATTATGGAAACATCTGTGCTTTACTCCTTCTGCTCTTTAATCAGAGGCACATCCAGTGTTGATGGGGCTACCAATCAAGTTGCACAATGTTCCCCAATTTCATCTGAACTCATTTGCTTTGCTTTTCCTATTCCACTTGATTTCTTGGTGGTGCAGTAGGTTTGAATCGGAAATGTTTAAGTATTTACCGTATTTTTACTTACAAACTATTGTAGTTTTATGTTATACCTTTTGATGATCGACTCTCACGAACGACGCAGTTATGGAAACGGATGCGGTTAACATCATTCTTTGTAACACAAACAACTTACCGCAACTGTGCAAGAATAATTACAAAAATTATCTTCAGAAAGATGTATTTGTGTCAGAATTTATATAAATCCTTTCTACACTCAGATGTAACTGTTTCCTCCTTGCATTTGCAATTAATCTAAACATTATGTTTTCAATTAACAAGAGAAGAAATTTTGTGATTTCGATGTGGATTGGGTTTGACACACTGGGCAAAGAATATCCAGTTCTTACTGAACGTGTTGTGATGATTTAATTCTGATCTATAATAAGTTTACAATGGTAGTCTATGAGAAATAAGCATGAGGCAAAATTGAGGACATTTGTCAAGAATATGATATCACAGAAATATACTTCATAATGGATATACAGATTAGCACTAAGTTTTAGGTTTTTGCAGTATATCTGGGGAGTAGGTTCCAGGGGTACCCCCCTGTGAACAGACAGATGCCTGTGAAAACATTACCTTCTGTCATACTATATACATGGGTGGTAAAAATGGGTTGCATGGGACCCTATGGAAGTGTTCACATGGAGACCTGTGGCAACGGCAATGGCAACAGTGTCATCATCAAAGGCAATGACATCGTCATCACTTGGGTTCTATGCCCAATTGTGACGGCAACGGCAACGACAAAAATTTCCTTTGCCTTTGCCGCAGTCAGTATGAACGAACGAAACATTTGTCAGTAAGTATCCCCGGGTCCATCATGTGTGTTCTGAAAGAGACAGGGATGGCTTCAAGACATTCCCGTGCATGTTAACATTTTTGAAACCTTCATAACACATAAAAAGAGCATCCTAGTGCATCGAACACGATGCGTCGAAGTTACACTGTTATGTTTATCTATATAAGTACCAGATGATCCCGACTTGCACCTTGCGGTTAATTGAGAGATCGAGTTCAACAGCTCAGTGTTGCGTCTTCAGTGTTCAAGTGTATTGCATATTACACACGTTACGCAAATCAACCTAAATTCCTGAGAAAGCATTTGCAACAGGTTAGGTCAAATAGGAGAGCATACCATGAGTACAGCTTGCATCACTTTCTTATGCAGACTTTCATAAAAGTTACAGTTTGAGTTCCAAAGCTGATCAGAAATATAGAGCCTATCTGACAATTTCATTTTTTTTAAATAAACAGGAATCAAAAGAGACAGTTCAGATATGAAGTAGCCAGAAAATTCAGACATCAAATAGATTTCTTGTAGATCTAACTATAATTTATTTTCAATGATGAGTCTAGTTTTTCATGATAAGCAATTCTGGCAGATTTAGAGGTGGATTTTTGCCCCTTCCTATTGTAGGTGTTAATTACCTGTAAAATTTAAATGGACATGATTCTTAACAATTGTATTTTAGATCCGTCAAATCTGACAGAATTGTCAGATTTGCTTCTCGTGAATAACCCTATTTTCATGTCAATCTTACATTGCACAAAAAGAAAATCGCGAAATGGCGGCCATTTCCGTTTCTTTGTGCACAATGATGTGCAGTAATGTTTCAAAGTAAAGTTCAACTTTAATATATGTGAGTCTTGCAGAGAAGAGACATTCTGCATTCCTAGTTCCAACATCGCTGTTCCTGTCCAATCAAATCATAACTTACGCAAGCACTCGAGCAAACTACGCTTTTTCTTTATCAACGTTGAGTATCTATGAGTATCTGTGAGTATCCGCAGTGAATACTTAAGGTTTCAGTCAACATTGTTAATGTTTACTATGTCAACACCACAAAATACTTGTCTACTAGATCTATCTAGGCACAAGTCTACCTCCAACCTCATGCCTGCAATATCTTGGCTGAAGAAACCTTACCTACCAGTTCATGGCAATAGATACATTGCCTGGGAGGTTTCAATATTTACACCTGCACAAGCTAGCGTGGAAAATCACTTGTACAAGGCTTGTCCCTCTCACTATTGCTGACCTGACACGTTTAAATACGAAGGAAACTATCAGGTAGTGAAACTTTCATCAACTGGCTTGTTGACTGCCGAGAATGGGCCTGAATGTCGTGAATGCCGCAAATAGATTCGAGTTTTTCCACAATAAGATCAAATTTTACATTTTAAGCCAGAATTTACATCAGGCATGCTCTAATGATTCTATAAATGATCCAAATACAAAATGTGAAATGGTGCATGAAACTCTAGTTTAAGGTCTGTCAAGTAGCACATGTCTGGTTGGTCTAATTGGATAGGTATCTGAGTTCTAAACCAGGAATGGTCAGTCTTGTGAGTTCAACTCCCACTGGAGCTAACTTTTTTCCTAACACTTTTTAAACCCCCTTGATCTAAATCCAGAGTTAAATTATCGATTTGATCTCTTCATGAAAAAGTCAACTGCAAATGCCGTGAATGCATTGAATCCTGTGAATAGGCCACGAGTGCCATTAATAGGTCACAAAGAAGTGTTAAGACTGGTGCAAAGCGTAAAAAGGACCAGACAGTCTACGCAGCCTATGCACTAGCCTTCACATCCTTTGTTCTTTTGCACCAGTCTTTGCGCCTTTGTACCCTTCTCTCCCTTTTCACCAGCCTTTGCATCCTTCTCACCTTTGCACCTTTGTACCAGTCTTCACAACTTTACACCAGCCTTTTCACCCTTTGCACGATTCTCACCCTTGTGTTTATTTTGAACATTTGAACATCAATTATCCTTGAAAATGTGAGCACATTGTCGAATTTCTATTGTTCTCCTACATCATTCTGCTGTGTATTTCTCAGAGGGACACAGATTAACAGTAGTACATATTTCTTGCTTGCTTCCCTAGCGGATACCTCTCCAGTGAGAAACAATGATTCCTCCACAACGACATAAAGTGTTAGAAATGTACAGATTACTTGCTAACAAGATCTTCAAATAGTGTGAAGCTGCGAGGTACATGGACTGGCAGAGAAACCAATATGGTCGATCATCACTTGAAAGTTAAAAGCTATCAGTGAGGCCAATAATCACCTCCCATCAAAGCAATGGATCGGATAACTCAATGCTAGGAGCTTTGGAAAATTGAACTGAACAGGAAATTCCACGTCCTTGCTGTTGACGGTGAAGCAAAATGTTGCATAGGGTGCTGTGGTGTTATCATTTTCAAGAAGTTGGTGAATCTTTTATACCAAGATGATGGATCTGACTGTTACTCAACAAGTAATGATGTTATCAAACATTTAACATCCAAGGAAATTATTTTTTTCTTGTTGTAAATTGGTATCATAAGTAAAAGAAGAACAACAAGAGGAAATTTTAACGTATTCTAGTTATAGGTCAAATTATCAATTCAGGTGAATATAGAATATTTTTGCGGTAGTAAACTAAACATTGTGTATACAACACACAGGAGCGATAATACAATTAGACACAACACTGGATTAATATCCTGAAGAGATATCTGGTTTTCTCATTTTATTTATGGAGTACACTTACTCACAATACGCTGAGTGCCTGTTTCTTGAAGCAACAAGGTAACCACTTTAGTTCAGTTTAAGTTCCTTTTTTGCTTAAATACTGAGCGTTAGGTTGTGAATTGAGACTAATTTCAATCCTATTTGGATTTTGACATGCAAAAAAACCCAACTCTATTCGCATTCAGTCGTGGAATTTTCTGTGACAACATGATTTTTACCACCCACCTTTTTAGTTGGTGTATGCCTGTCCTGTCTGGGGGATACCCCTGTCCTATTTTGGATACCCCCTCCCCTCTCTGGCAGGACTGTGTACTTTCTGCCCCCTGTGTCCCCCTCTCCAGACAGGACCTAGGATTGGACTTTGGACAGGACCTAAGATGGAACTTTGGACAGGGGTACCCTCTCCCGCAGAAAGGACCTGGGACCAGGGAAGGAACCTGGGACCAGAGACCATGGGGTGCCCCCTGTGGACAGACAGGCAGATGCTCCCAACAGGACAGGGGGTATTCCCACGGACAGGAGAACAAGTGATGCTACGCAGTGGACGGTACGTATCTTGCGGTCACGCAGAAGGACTGTCTTATTTATTAATAGTATCTCCTTTATTTATTTTTAGGATATTCTCCGTGATAATGAAGCCAAAATGATTATCTGTGTATTTTGGCTATTATTGCCATCTATTGGCCATGCAAAGACGTACTACAGTGGTGGAGCGTCTCTGTGGAGGACGCAGTTCAAACAGTGTCCTGTGGAGCCCCCTTGCTTCTGTGATGAAATTTCATACATTAGTCAGATGCGAAAGGTAGTATGTGGTCAGGTAAGTGGCCTGAATGAGAGAACTTATTTACAAATTAGCTCACAAATATTAAGCTTCTTTCCAGCAAGTGTTTTCTGTATAATAATATTGTGGTATTTATTTAAAACTAGGGCCATGTTTTTCTCAACCTTACATTACTCTATCAGTAAAGATGGCCCATAATCCTAGAAATGGGTTGACAAGTCCCGAACTCAAAAGAAAACAAGAATGCTTCTCAGTCAAAGGCGTACCATCCGCGTAGCACATAGATCACAAAAACATTTACAGTAGACAGAAATATGATTTCTTTTCATTTAACATTCTATGACCTTTCACCTTGAACTTTAAATGACCTTGACTTTTTAAGTAAGTTTTAATGAAATACAAGCATATAGAAGTAAAGGTTAGATCAAATATATAATTTTTGAATTTGACCTTGATCTTGACCCAATGACCTTGATACTCAAACTTTATCTAGATATGGTCAAGATGTATCTGTATACCAAAAATAAAATTCTTAGCTATAGTGGTTCAAAAGTTACAGCCAGAACAGACAGACAGATACACAGACAGACAGACAGACACACACACACACACACAAACAGACGGACAGACACACAGACAGACCCAACTGAAATTATTATCTATCGGCATACGCGGATGGTAACAATAATATCATTTAGGTTTTTTCACGATTCAGCATTTTCTGCCAAATCATGGCAGAATCCAGGATTGATATTCAATGGTTGGCGACCATTGAATGTCAGCGTTGGCAGGATTCTTCCATGATTTGGCAGGAAATGAAGAAATATAGAAAAATGCTATTGTAATGCCTATTTTGCAGGTCACTGCAGGCAATTTTCCGAAGTTCATTGACACAGACGAGATCCTTGAGTCACTGGTTCTCATGTATGTCGGGTTAAAACACATTCCAGATAATGCTTTTCTCAAAGTAAGCACCATAGATTTGGACCTCCAGGGGAACAACCTTGGAGCCAGAATTCATGAACGAGCATTCAGTGGCGTTTCAAAATCCGTGCAAAGCCTAAACCTGGCCTGGTCAAATATCACCAATATTCAGCCAAATACATTTAGATCCATGATTGAACTTCAAAATTTGACATTAGCAGAGAATAAATTGGATTCGTTGCCGTCAACCTTGTTTCAGGATTTAAGGAATCTTGCCAGATTATCTATTGCAGGAAATCCTATAAAGTAAGTACACTTTTCCATTATCTTTCTGTTTTGAAGAAATCTTTAATTGCTCAAAACACATGAGTTTTACAGTGGAATGAAGGATGAAGCTATTTTAAAACCCTTTAACAGTATATTTCATTTTGGTTGCTTAAATTATGCCTCGCCCTCACAAAAAATCTTCAAAAGACAGACAAATATCCATCTGTGTTCATGCTTGTATAATTAACCCCTTCCAGACAGCTACCAGAAACATTGTTCAGATACCAGACCAATCTGGAATCTCTGGATCTTGGTTACTGTTCCATTGAAAGTATCCCGGTATCTTTGTTTGCTGGTATGTGGAATCTTCAATGGCTTGATCTGCGAGGCAATGGGCTCTACAGTCTACCTGTTGGAGTCTTTGAGGATCAATGGGCCCTAGAAACGCTACTACTCAGTCATAATCCTATAAAAAGTCTGACAGTTGGGGTAAAAAATGTTTAATAAATTTAAATACAGTCTATTATTCCAAAGTAATATGGACTAAAAAGATTTTCTTCATTTTTTTGGAAGTAGCAATAATTAACAAATGAAACAATTTTTAGACCATAACATGAGCATGAAAGTAATTTGTCGACGTATTTAGACAACGCAGTTGTCTGCGTCAATGCTGTGGAAAGTTTTTTTTCACCGAAAGTTGTAGAACTGAGTCATTTCCGATTATCTTATCCAACTAACCGCATCGCCTGGTTTATTTCAGGCCTTCAGGGGACTCGGATACCTCGCTAGATTAGAACTAAAAGAAGGTTCATTGCAGTACATTGAACCTGGTGTGTTCTCCGACACCAATAACCTCATTAAATTGGACTTGGGTGATAACAGTCTTACTTTCATTGAAGAAGGGGCTCTGCTACTGCCAGTATTGGAGTGGTTGTCACTTGATGGGAACTCTTTGGCCTCCTTTCCGAAAGACATTGCTCGAATGACGTCACTAACTTACTTGGATATATCGTACAATCGACTGGAGACACTGGCACGATGTGATTTTGTTCTTCTTGATTCATTAGAAATGATCAATCTGCGGCAAAATCCATTTCGCTGCGACTGTGACATTTACTGGCTTCGAACTTTGCATCTGAGGCTTCAGAGACACTGGGAACACAATGAAATGATTCCCTTTGTTCCAGGGAAATGTCTTTCTCCGCCAAATCTTACCGAGTACGTTGTGACCAGTTGGCTGGATATGGATTGCCTGCGGAGATCAAAGTCACTTGATGCCTGTTAAACATGAAGCAATTTTATGTCTTACTGTACGGAAACAGCTGCATTTGTGACTGCAAAGGAGATTCGTGGCAGGAACATTCAACTGCATGATAAAGAGAAGAAAATAAAAGTGAAGCATGAATATTCAAATGGGTGAGACAGACATTAATTTGAATCAAGTCTGCAATCGACACTTGTACTCAACTGATTTTAAAATATAGGCATCTCAACTTTCAGGTTAAAAATTTATCAAAAAAGCGAACATCATGTTGAACTGGTTTTAAACAAGAAAAAAGTCCACAAAATCAAACTAAAAGGTCTAAATAGTTGTCAATAGTATTCTAAGCGGTGTAAAATGTTGTTATCATAATCCATCAAAAAGTCGTCGCTAGAAATATTAGTTTTTTAAAAAACTTCTTGAAGATAACATCACAACATAGTGATGAAATCATAAAGTGAAGAGCTGTATATATTTATAAAGTAGAATAACGTTATTCAAGATGTTTCCAGTTGAACAATTTTATTATCAACAATTATTAAATAACAATAACGCAGATATAAAACTGAAAAATTACAAAGACGACCCAGATTTATGTAAGATTCCGTTAATTAAAATTTACATCAGTTGATTGGTCATGTGGGTGTGAAAGGAAAGTCTTCAGCGCAAATGTGAACTGATGTATTTGGAAATGAGGCACGAGTAATTACTTTAGCACCCAAGTGCTATACACTAATCGAAATCCTCCATGAAAATTGTTCGTTTTGATGTATTACATCAAGGAGCCTCTACGGGAAGAGGCTCCTTGATTACATCCCGTCTACCTTTCCTTAGGTACTTTCGAAAACCGATACACGGTAACGTTATTTCTCAATACCACAACCTGTGCCGAGGTATATCCTCCCCCCACCCCCCCACCCCCAAAAAAAAACCTGGTCCTGTGTCCGCCACATTCACAAGAACTCTAAATTTGCTGGTAGAACTCATGAAATTAGTACAGACCCAATATTTTGACATCCCACTCTTGTGAGTTATTCCTGTTATGAAAGACTAACGTTGTCACAGTTACTTTCTATTTTCTTTTCACACAAGAACTTCGTTTTCTTTCCTGTAGGCGGCTCTCATTAATTCGTAAGCTAACTCGTATTCCTTCAGTTCCTTCAATATGTTACAGAAAACTGTGAAAGCAGTTGGACCTCTTGTCGTTAGGAATTCCAGTAAACGAGTTACTCTTTCTACCGCTGGCTTCTTCATTACCTAAGATATAGAAAATACACTGATATACCATCACAAATAGTTTAGGCTGCCACTGAAGAACCACCCCTGAAAGGGCTTTGATGTCTGGTTCTGATTTAAGATTAATAACCGAGAAAGTCCTCCGGCGTGAACGCAAGAGGCATACCGCCCGCCGCGTAGCAAGTGCTCACTTTGGTGTCCTATCCCGGAGGGGGGGGGGGGGTCCCCCATCTCTATGTTGTGGATCTCTAGTTCCTCTTACCAAGAATTTTTCATTTGGGAAGAACATTTTTATCCACGGGTTCTTTTCAGAGCTGATCTAGCAATCGAAGCAGTGTATATAATGTGTCTATCAAATTCATTCTCAGTTCGATAGGATAACAAAGTATCTTGTCTGTTAGTTTATTCTGTTCTGTACACTTGTAATAAAGATTCGTAGCATAAAATATATAACTCATAACACACCGATCTGTCTTGTCTTGTCCTTTAAGTACCATCGCAGAATGCTATGGTCTAATGATCATTCAAGTTTTTGGGGCGGAGCCTTAAGTTGCCATTGGCTTGCACGAGTTGAGGAGATCTGATTGACAGAAAGATTTTTATGTGGGGAAATTTTTGGTTGTACAATACACTGGTTCACCACATCTGGCAGGGGGTGCCCCCCCCCCCAGCTGGACCTGGTTTGAGTACCCACCCCCCCTGGCTGACAATCAGGCTCAGGTACCCCCCCCCCCCCAGTTGTACCTGGCTCCTTGGGTACCC
>JBCAUG010018001.1:0-10826 GCA_038406175.1 Haplosyllis leylae
GGCGGACACTCAATTCTGACTGGGGTTGAGTTTTACTACACAAACCAAGACAGTGTAAATATTGGTGACATAAGGATGTAATTTGTCGACACTGTTATGTACCATCCACCTGCCTTTCATGTGATATTTTTATTGGTGGCTCGTTAGAATCACCTAAGTGGTTGATTGATGGTTTTTGCCCCAAAATTTTGGGCCCGTGGTGGGGACCTACAAATGCCTTTTGTCTCTTAGTGACTGTACATGGGATGATGGTTCTATTTGCAGGTGGTGGGGACACCTAACCACTATATGTTATAATCGAACTTTTTGTTGCTGTAGGTGGTGGGGACCCTAAAACCTAGTATACAACACACTTTGCTCCCTTTTGGGACCCTTCACTCCCCTTCGCCCCCCAGGGAGCGAAGGGAGCCAACGAGTCACCTGATGAAACTTTCACAACATAATATTTAATATTTTGGGACAGTACGACATTTGTATGTGATGAAATTTTAAGCACAAACTGCATTGAAATGTAAGAAAATGGACTAAGTGCACCCTGCCGGATTTTTGATTGGCTCGGTAAGAATTAGGTGTCCAAACCACTCGATATTGTTCTGTAAAGGTGAAGAAGGCACGTATCCTACCCCCCATCCCCCTCCCCCACCCAACCCTCCACACGGCAATGACACATGCGTTCAATACAAACGCGAATATAAGAACGTTGAAACGATCGAATGACTAACGGTTCGTCAAGTGCTTCTCAACGTCCTTTCAACGTTTCATTATCTATCAGCGCGATGAGTCACCGTTAGATTGATTCATCATTTCGATCTAAACGCGAAGGACGTTGACACGTCCAGGTGAGTAACGTTTTTTCAAGTACTTCTCAACGTCTCCTCAACGATCATTATCTTATTATTAGTGCGAGGAGTCACCGTTAGATTGATGCATCGTTGATTCACTATATATATGTCGCGACGGGGGGGGGGGACAGATTGCGGTACCAAGGGATAACGACGGGTCGTGATCCCACGTGATGTCAGCCAACTACAAGTACTCGACACACTGGGGGGGGCAATCCTAACCTGGCAGGGCTGTTAGCGGTGGTGCAACTAATTCTAATCGGGTGTGGCAACACTAGTCAATGACATGGCAGTGGTGGTCCACATCCTGGCTTTACTCAATATCCTATGCTTGACACTCTTAGGCCACATGGCTTAAACTATGGAGATTACTACGCAATGGGTTACACAACAACGGTTGTGTGGTGACAGGTAATAATGACAGGTAACATTACGATGGTGGTCAAGGACAAACAACTGAAATAAGCTCTTTATTGAAGGTCTCAGAGGGGGCAACAACATGTCATATCCAGGAAGGATGTCACTTCTAGGGTTCCTGGAGGGTAGATGACTCAAATCAAACTGGATCTGACTGTCTGAACTACAGGTGAACAGCCCCTTTTATAAACTTTGGAGGGACGTACTACACATGCATGACAGATAGGCAAAAAGTCATATCCACCTCACATCTGTAATGGGGGTTGTGTCACTCCCCATTGCAATGGCTCTCTGAGCTGTCATCAGGGGTGCAACAATGGGTATCCGGTATATGCATTCTAGCTAGACCGAGACACTGGGCATGGTGAGTGCAAAAGGGTCATTCTGTGACATATAGTCGTACTAAGCCCAAGAACCAGATTTTTTTATTCCAAAATATTCTCTTTTTCCAAGACTGGGGAATTAGCTCAGAGAGTAGCATGCAGGGCATGAAAGTCAGATGCCCTGGATTCAATTCCCACTGAAGGTCACATTTGCCACTGGAATTTTTTATTGTTTTCTCGTGATTCTGTAGAATTCCACACAATCCATCTCCCTCCATTTGGGGGAAAATTCAATTAGCCTGCAAAAAGATTGATAAACTTTAGTAAAATTCTTCCAATTAATCTGATTAGAGCGAGAAATACTGAAATATGAATAAGGCTCTGATGTTCTCTATTTTGCTCTCTATTCTTGAATAAAATCATTAGGAGATTTCTTTTGAATTAGGACACCGAAATTCCACGTGCAAAGGCCAATTAAATCCCCTGTTTCAGATTTAGTGAATAGGACTTGAGCACGGCAGACCACTGATTGGTTGGTGCCTGATTCACAATTTTCTTCCACTGATCTTTTCCTCGTATGCAGGTGCCGATATCTTACCTTTTTTACAAACTAATTCCTCCATGCAACGGTATTTTTCACAAATTTATTTCGCACAACTGTCACCATAGAAACACCATATTACGAGTTTAATTCATTTCTGGAGTAACTCTGTTTTTAATATGAGTCATCGTCTGTTAAAAATAATGTTCTGATTTAAGATAAAATTTTAATCATATGAGAGGTCAAGTAGATCGATCTCGGATTTCAGATTATAAAATAAACGCATTGCATCTCTAAATACTTCATATCTTCATCATCACACCAGATCTTTCTCAGTTTTAAATTAGTTCTTCCTAAAGGACGCTTATTTACACCATGGCAACAGTACCGTTAGTGTTATTAGTTGGATACCTCGTCCTCGCTACCATGCTGGTCAATGCTGGAAATGACAGGTTACCAGGGAAACAGGAGATGTTTAAGGTGGGAGAGACGCTAGGTGTCCGGGTGCCTGATGGACAGGAGAAACTAGATGAGACGCTGTTGGGCTACAATCTGGCGCAGATGCTGTGGAATCACCCTAAGCTGATTTACTCACCCGCCACCAAGCAGACACTCAACCGTGCCCTTGGAGACGCAGAGACCCCAGGCATGGGGCACGCCTCCTCCATCCCATCCTTAACTTGCGCCTCACATGTCTCTCAGATCATCGACGATATCAGTGTTCCAGAACTGTACGCCTTAAACAGTGAGTATTCAGAACTGTACGCCTTAAACAGTGATTATTCCAGAACTGTATGCCTTAAACAGTGAGTGTTCCAGAACTGTACTCCTTAAACAGTGAGTATTCCAGAAATGTACTCCTTAAACAGTGAGTATTCCAGAATTGCATGCCTTAAACAGTGAGTATTCCAGAATCGTATGCCTTAAACAGTGAGTATTCAAGAACTGTATGCCTTAAACAGTGAGTATTCCAGAATTGTATGCCTTAAACAGTGAGTATTCTGGACCTGTACTCCTTAAACAGTGAGTATTCCAGAACTGTACTCCTTAAACAGTGAGTATTCCAGAACTGTACTCCTTAAGCAGTGAGTATTCAGAACTGTATGCCTTAAACAGTGAGTATTTCAGAACTGTATACCTTAAACAGTGAGTATTCAGAACTGTATGCCTTAAACAGTGAGTATTCCAGAACTGTACGCCTTAAACAGTGAGTATTCAGAACTGTACGCCTTAAACAGTTTTTGCCAAAGACACTTCATGTTCCATGGGTTAAACTGTGGATTATCTATTGTATTAAACAGTGCACATTCCTTACTGTTGGAATTTACTGTTCATTTCCAGCATTGAATTTTATGTTTAATCATGGATTTTCATGTTTATTTTCCATGTTTAAAGCTGGATTATATGTATATTGTCAGTCGTGTATTCCCTTGTAAACCTGGAGCTTTGTGTGTATTTTCCATATGTAAACCTGGAGTTCTGTGCTTATTTTCCAAGTGTAAACCTGGAGTTATGTGCTTATTATCCATGTGTAAACCTGGAGTTATGTGCTTATTTTCCATGTGTAAACGTAGAGTTATGTCCCTTTTTTCCATGTGTAAACGTGGAGTTATGTGCTTATTTTTCACGTGTAAACCTAGAGTTATGTGCTTATTTTCCATGTGTCAACCTGGAGTTATGTGCTTATTTTCCAAGTGTAAACCCGGAGTTATGTGCTTATTTTCTATGTGTAAGACTGGAGTAATGTGCTTATTTTCTATGTGTAAACCTGGAGTTATGTACTTATTTTCCATGTGTAAGCCTGGAGTTATGTGCTTATTTTCCAAGTGTAAACCTGGAGTTATGTGCTTATTTTCCAAGTGTAAACCTGGAGTTATGTGCTTATTTTCCATGTGTGAGACTGGGGTAATGTGCTTATTTTCCATGTGTAAACCTGGAGTTATGTGCTTATTTTCCATGTGTAAACCTGGAGTTATGTCTTTATTTTCAGTGTTGGATTCCATGGGGAAGCTTGAAGCAGGAATCCTGCAAGGAAACGTCCAGTGGCTGGGCGTGTTTGACCAGTGTAAGGCAATAAAGACAAAAGAGTTCTTAGGACAGTACTGCCTTCCAAAAATGGAGGTAAGTTCAGGAACAGACAAGAAAATTGGGTGGTCATTGTACACAGTTCCCTGTTGTGTTCATTGACGCATAGACTTTCATTACACACTTAAAATTTTGACATACCGCTGGCGCCTGTTGGAGAAGGTAATGTTTTCCACAGGTGTCAGTCCGTCCTCTGAGGGGTACCCAGGTCCTGCAACAGGGGGTACCCAAGGATAGGGTTATCCCTATCTAGGATAGGGGCACCCCAACCAGGATTGGGATACCCTCTGGCCAGGAGAGGGGTACCCCTGGGCAGGTTGGGGGTACCCCCCCTCCCCTGTCTTTCCGACATTTACACCACAGCTATGACGCACACCAGCTGTGCCGTCTTACAAATATTGCCGGTTATAATTTTCCCAGTAAATGCTATGACTCCCACAGTTAAAATTGAGTTTTTTCCCAAAAAATTATAATGTCTGCGTCCGAGTTTTTGAGACACAAGCTCAGTTTAGTTAACAGATTTCCAATGTTATTGAGTCTACATGTTCTTAATGACACAAGCTTTGTTTTACTGACATATAATTTTACAGGATTTGTGTACCCCTTGTGTATCTGACGGAATCTAGATTGTATATTTTTTTAATTTTTGGGGGACATAAGTCCCTTTTGTGGCGCCACTGATACCCCTGTTTTAGACTTCTGGTAACGTCTGTCATGGGTTTCAAAGGAAGGGTGGATTTCTCACTTCCACGCTTTCTTGCCTGTGCACTATTCCACATGTTCATCTCTGGTGTGACACCTGCTGACTGTATAGATGTCAGCATGGCAGCCAAGCCTTCTTGATCGATGTACCTGCAGACATGTCCGCAAGCAGTGGTGGAGGTTTGGGGCTCAAACCTACAACCATCCGTGCCACAAGCACAGTGCTGTAAACCATTCAGCCATTCCTGTTCGGCTGACAGATATCTAGATTGATGTTCCTTATGACAAAGGCTTTGTGTATCTGACAGATATCTAGATTGATGTCTCTTATGACAAAGGTTTTGTGTATCTGACAGATATCTAGATTGATGTCCCTTATGACAAAGGCTTTGTGTATCTGACAGATATCTAGATTGATGTCCCTTATGACAAAGGCTTTGTGTATCTGACAGATATCCTATATTGATGTCTCTTATTATTTTTAACAGACACTCTTGCTGGGTCTTTGTGTTCCTAATTCCTGCAGTGAGGGTGATGTACAGATTCTGATGACAATGTGTAAGTAAATTAGATTTTATTAGATTTACATTCAAATCCACCATTCGGTTAATTCATCACAGAATTTATTCCATTCAGGAATGACCCTGTTCTTGTTGTAGTGTTGGATGCCATAGGTAGCAACAGCACAGTGACTGTTCATTGTGTTCATCCTCTACCCTGGAGAGTTGGAGACACAGTCATGGTGTAAGTATTGTGTGATATTCCCTCTACCCTGGAGAGTTGGAGACAAAGTCATGGTGTAAGTATTGTGTGATATTCCCTCTACCCTAGAGAGTGGGGGACACAGTCGTGGTGTAAGTATTGTGTGATATTCCCTCTACCCTAGAGAGTGGGGGACACAGTCATGGTGTAAGTATTGTGTGATATTCCCTCTACCCTGGAGAGTGGGGGACACAGTCATGGTGTAAGTATTGTGTGATATTCTCTCTACCCTGGAGAGTGGGGGACACAGTCATGGTGTAAGTATTGTGTGATATTCCCTCTACCCTGGAGAGTGAGGGACACAGTCATGGGATAAGTATTGTGAGATCATTCCTCTATCCTGGAGAGTATAAGACACAGTCATGGTGTTAGTATTATGTGATATTAACTCCATCCTGGAGAGTAGGAGTCACAGTTATGATATAAATATTGTATTATATTCCTTCTACCATTGAGAGCAGGAAACACAGTCATGGTAGACAGAATCATATTGTATTATGGAGATAAATGCATGGTTATTTTATGTTCAAGATTTCACATCCTGTGTTCTGCACTCTTGGATATTTCTGACCTCTTCCTGTGACTTGAGTTGTCGTACAGGAACAACGTTGATTAGTCTCCATGTTCTTTTAGGGTGGTTGTGGCGATATTTGTTGTCCTGGTAATTTCGACTGTGTACGAACTGCGTCTAAAGTTCGAACGCAAGAGAAGAAATGCAGATCTGACAGACGCCACGAAACCCAGCGTCTATGCTGTGAACGGACACGCAGAGATACAACTTACAAACATCACCACAGTAACAGGTTCATTAACACAACATCCACCACTAGATGGCGTCGAGGATGCCAAGGAGAAACAGTCAAGTGACCAGGTTGTGAATGGATCGAGCGTTGTGCTGGTGCCGCAGAATAGGGAAATTGAACCCAAGGACATTTCCAAAACAGGTATGAATCAAAAATATTTTTAGATGACACATTTCCTCTCAATGGGCCATCTAGTTCAGGTAACGCCGATACAGAATTAACTGAGCAAGTGACTCAGCTGTAGATTTCATGGTGGAAGATGACCTTCCTTCCGTCCCTGTAAATGTGTAAAGGCTGTCATCAAAATGCCATCGGTGTTTTTGGTCCTACTTACTTTCTGTAACTGATTTTGGAGACCTTGGGATACATTCTAATTTGTCTGCGTCCAATCTATCTGCCATTTCTTTTCTAGGTTTGAGGGAGGAGGTGCTGAGGTCTTTCTCACTTGCGTCAAACACGAAGAAGTTGGTGAGTACTACGGGTACACCGGGAGGTATGGAGAGTCTGAATGGACTGAGGGTGCTGAGCATGGCCTGGGTGATCCTTGGACACACCTTCTCTACCCTCACACTGTTTGTCAGTAAGTAACTGTTACCCTTGGGTCCTTTGAGCGTCCTGATTCCCCCGGGTTCCACTCGATCTCCCATACAGAGGCGTGTTGGATCCTGTTATTGAGGCTACTTGTCATGCCACTCCAATTTTTGAAATCTACTGCTGGGAACAATCTCAATATCTGATCTAATAGCAGTACATGTTTCACATTCTCACTATGCAGACCAGCCTCAATAGTTCAAACTATCGATGTGCAAGCCAGTAGCAATGCTTCGTTCATAATCTTTGTGTTAGTATGATAGCAATGCGTGTGTCACTCTCTTACTGTGCAAGCCATTAGCAATGTGTGTTTCACACGTTTTTTGCTTAGACTTGTAGCAATGCGTAGTTCATACTCCAAATGTGCAGGTCATTAGCAATGCATGGTTCACACTTTTAATCTGCAGATCAGTAGGAATTCGTCGTTTACACTCTCGCTGTGCTGTCCAGTATCAATGCATAGTTCACACTTCATAGATTTCGTTTGCAGAGAATGGTATCGCAGTGATGAACACTTTACCCGACAAGTGGAGCTTCCAGTTCGTTCTGCAGGGACAGATATCTGTTGACACGTTCTTCTTCCTCAGGTAAGTTATCCCAACAATCGAGTTTTCCTATATTTCCTAATTTTCTGCCAAATCTCCATTGAATGTCAATGCTGGCAGAATTCTGCAAGGATTTCGAATAACAATTTAACATGTAAAACTTGCACTGTGACCAATCCCCATTTATTGCAAGTTCTTGAAAAACGTGCAAATAAAACTGTTTATAACCGTCTTCTAAGGACCAACTCACACCAAGCGAAAGCGAAAATGAACAATATAAACATTAAAGAATAGGCCTCATCACCAACATTACTAGCAATTGTGAAAAAGTTTATTGGCAATAGAGAAAAAATTATGTCCTGGTGCTCTATTTCTGCAGTGGATTCCTCGGGGCGTTCGGGACGCTGAAGATGCTGAAGAAGACGCGCGGGCGTCTTAACTGGGTGTTGTTCTATGTGTCGCGCTACCTCAGACTGACGCCTATCTACATGTTCATCCTCTTCTTCTACATCACCATCTCCCTCCACTTCATCTCAGGACCTTATGAGGTAAGCCCATCTACATGTTCATTCTCTTCTTCTACATCACCATCTCCCTCCACTTCATCTCAGGACCTTATGAGGTGAGCCCATCTACATGTTCATCCTCTTCTTCTACATCACCATCTGCCTCCACTCCATCTCAGGACCTTATGAGGTACGTCTCTAGTAACAACAGTCTCCCTAGCAACAACTAACCGCGTCCCTTATTTATCACCACGTGTCCCAGTCACGAATGTGCAGTAGCACTCTTAACACAACAAGAAATCCTTCCAATATGGGGCGTATAGATCACGTCCCAAGTCCTCCTGTGGGGAATTGAAATGGGGTAAGGGGACCTGGCCTTTGTAAGTGGGGAACAGGGGCTCCTTCCTCACTAATCCTTTCCAGCGGTACATCATTCTTCCCTCGAACAAAGTCATCGGATCTAATATTTCAGCAACAGTCCTATTATCAGTTTGTCTGTTTGTCTGTAGAGTGAAGAGCGCATGGCCTTCGCGGTGCAGCCCTGCTACGACAATTGGTGGACTAACCTGTTATACATTAACAACTTTGTGCCAGAGGACTCCGCAGAGATGGTAGGGTAATCTCTTACTAGAAATATCAGAGGCTGGTAGGGTAATCTCTTACTAGAAATATCAGAGGCTGGTAGGGTAATCTGTTACTAGAAATGTCAGAATGTGGTAGGGTAATCTCTTACTAGAAATTAGTAGGAGAAAAGTAGGAATTAGGCAGAAACCAATCAGTGGTCTGCCACGCTACAACCCTATTTACTAAAGCTGCAAAGGTGTGAAACAAAGGATTCAATTGGCCTGATTGCACGGGATTTTGTTGTCGTAATTCACAGGAAATCTCCTAATGATCAGAGGCTAGTAGGGTAAGCTCTTACTAGAAAAGTCAGAGGCCAGTAGGATAAGCTCTTACCAGAAATGTTAGTAGAAAAGTGGGGTAATGCTTGAGAGATCTAGATTTCTATTTTGTATTTTGCAGTGTATTCAGTGGAAATGGTATTTGGCGAATGATATGCAGTTCTACATCATTAGCCCTTTGTTCATCTACATCCTTTACAGGTGAGCTACGAGAAAACACTTTGACCATTTTGGTGAAACCCCCTCCCACCACCACACCACGCTATTTCCGTGCCTCTCCTCATAACTTGAACAAAAATGACCTATCGTTAGAAACTGCTGGTCCCAGGTGCTGCCCCCTTTTGAAATCAGGTTTCTTTGTGGTTAAATGCTCATGTATGTTTTACAGGAAACGGGTGTTTGGCCACGTTCTTATTCTATTGGGAATCCTGTCTAACTTCCTGGCTGTGGGTATGATCGCTAACAAGTATCAGCTGGTATTGCCTCCTGAGTGAGTACAATCTGATTGAGGTCTGATGTGCGAGGTATATCCGGTCCGGTATAGTGCGGTCGTACGTCTTAGATACACTAAGACTATGGGCAGCTACCTGCAACTGTAAGCCTCTATTACTGATGATCTCTTGATGGGTCTTACATCTGTTCCTCATAAGCAAGAGTTATCTTCAGTTTAACTGTTTATTCTAGCTTTGTACATTCTACACAGTGGTTGCTCTCAAACAGCATTTAAGCCTTGATGTACTCTAGTTGAATTGGCATTTAAGCTGACTGCACTAAGCTGTGCAGTACATTAAATACTTGCCATGATCAGCATACAATTGGCTGATCACTGGGACTGTGGCTATTGGCCACACGCTTGGTTGGATCCCTGTGGGGCTCTCAACCTAAGTGTGTAGTCGATAGCGGCACGGGAACTCTGGGACCGTGCAGCTGACTGTTACACAAAATGGTATTTCCTCTGATCCTCTGTTTTATGGTATTTCCATTTCTTCAATGATCCACCATTCATCGTGATGTTTTCTAAAATTGACAGTGTTGGAGATTGGGAACAAGATATGTAACACCTGTAATGAACAGGCCTCCTTTACTGTGTATCAGTTATTAATGTTTACAATGCACGTCTCTCATTTGTGACGTCACGACAAGTTCGTGAAGAACAATTATGACGTCATTTTTGGTATTTCTGTTCCAGTGAGAGATCAGTGGACCCCGATGTCAGTAGTCAGTATGACAGTAACGTGTACGACCGTCCTTACTACCGTGTCGCCCCCTACCTGATCGGGATTGCATGTGGTGACATCTACATGAACACTAAGGACAGGGCGACGAATATGAGAGCCACCTGGTGGAAGGTATGAACAAAATTACCAGATCAGTGCTAACTACAAGTAATATTGCATTTTGTTTGATGACATCTACATGACCTCAAAGGACAGGGTGAATATCATAAAAACCACCAGGTGGACATTGAGAACAATTATATGTGTTTGCGTGTTTCACCTATATTTGAAGGTATTTGTGTGTTTGATGTGGCACCCTCTCTCGGAATGATGTATTTGACCTGTGTTTTACCTGTATTTGAAGGTGTTTGTGAGTTTGATGTGGCACCCTCTCTCGGGATGATGTATTTTACCTGTGTTTTACCTGTATTTTCCGGTGTTTGTGTGTTTGATGTGGGCGCTGTCGCTGGGGATGATGTATTTGACCTGTGTTTTTACCTGTATTTGAAGGTGTTTGTGTGTTTGATGTGGCACCCTCTCTCGGAATGATGTATTTGACCTGTGTTTTACCTGTATTTGAAGGTGTTTGT
>JBCAUG010018012.1:0-25077 GCA_038406175.1 Haplosyllis leylae
TCGGTAAAGAATCTTGCATTGCCCAAGCAGCATGGGAATTAAAAAAATGGTCAGATAACTTACACTTTCTTGGACGGTCATTGCAATTTTCTCGTAGAAAAAAATTCCTAGTTTCTCAATCTAATTGATTGCTAGTCTCGGAGAATTTGTCAGAATTACAGGAGGATTGTATCACACAAGCTACCCAACCATTTTCTTGAATGGTCGTTTCAAATTTCTAATGATCAAAATCATTCGCAATTTTCAACAATTTGCGTATTCAAATTTCAAAGTAAAATGGAAAATATTATTTTTTTCAATTGAATGGAATTTTAAGTGTCAAGGAATCAAAACAATTAGGGGGTTGAGCCTCATATCTGTCTTCAAAATTGGAAGACAAATGAGCAGACTCTCATTATACCTTTAAAAATTTATGACTTCAACATTTCATCAATAATATGATCATACAAAATTCTTCTGGGTATTTAAGAATGAACACTTTGACCGCCCAAGAATTCTGAATTGTCTTAATATTAAAGAGTGATTCTGGATTTAAAATTTGAGATATTGTTAGCGAGACCAATCAAGAAACTTTGAACACAATGACCATTTGAAATAGCTTGAACAGTTACAATATTCGACAGTACAATGGCAAGCTTTCGATTACCTTCAGGTTCTGTTTGTGAACTGAAGATCTGTTTCAGTTTAGAATACACTCGCTGTATTCCAGTAGTCAAACAGAACTGAGGCTTAAGCCTTGTTCACACGTAACGACACCGAATTAATTTTAATTCAGCCTGATAAAAAAGTGTTAGCATTATGCTAATGGCAATTTTTAAATCAGACTGAAATTCGGGCGGAATGGGTCTGGACCCATTTAGCTCAAATTTCGGCCCATCACCACGAGCACAATAGTAACACTTTTATCTGTTTGAATTAAAATTAATACAGTGTCGTTACCTGTGAAAAAGCCTTCACAGGAGACACGGTTAAACATGGAACTGGTGTGTTCAACATGTAAGAGATCAGTGAACTTAGGCCGTTCAGAAGAGATCAGAAAATTCATACCCTTGAAGTGCAAAGTCTAGACACTCAAAGTACAAATTTTACACCCTTGAAGTACAAATTTTACACCCTTGAAGTACTAATTTTACACCCTTAAAGTACAAATTTTACACCCTTGAACAAATTTTACACCCTTGAAGTATAAAACTCACAGACTCAAAGTACAAAATTCAGACACTTGAAGTACAAAATTCAGACACTCGAAGTACAAAATTCAGACACTCGAGGTATAAAACTCACAGACTCAAAGTACAAAATTCAGACACTTGAAGTACAAAATTCAGACACTCAAAGTACAAGATTCAGACACTCAAAGTACAAAATTCAGACACTCGAAGTACAAAATTCAGACACTCAAAGTACAAAATTCAGACACTCAAAGTACAATTTTGCACGGCAAGACACATTTGAGATATCCGGAGTTGTCAAAACTTTTGACACTTGTCTACCTACAATGGTCAGTTCTACACAGATTTTCGCACATACAATCTAAACATCAAAAACAGTTGAAGTTGCAAAAATTCTAAACACTTTTTGTTTTTCCGTTTTTGGTTTGCTAAATTTGTCTAGTTATTTTAAATATGGTTCTTCTTCTTAAACAAATAGAGATGTAAATTATGCACCCGTGTAAATTTGAAAATATATACCTATGCACAAAATTTTAATAAACCAGTACTAATTCCTACTTGTGTCACATATGTCCAAATACTGATAGCAAAATAATTTAACAAATTCAACAAACTTTATAGGCCATTTTAAAACGGGAAAACTAAACTGTTCGCGTAGAAATTCTGACCACTTTTATAATTTTGACTGTATTCAATAAATTCTAACCAGCCAACATGTATCAGTAATTGTTAATAATCCTAATAAATCCTTATCAACGCATTATCCTATACAATTTTTTATCTCTTAATTAAAATGGAAATTACGTATTCGTCAGAATTTAAAAACTTACAGTCAAAATCAGTTTAGATTTATTTTGACTGGTGTGAAATATTTTGTGGCTAGAGTACACCCTGAAGTACACATTTCTCAACAGTTCGTATTTAGTCTCTGTTTACACCTTCGGATGCTGCCACCGTCACCGTTCCCGTCACTGTCAAGGTTTATCATTGTGTTGTGACGGCGTCGGAAGGTGTAAACAGACCTGTAGTCTTATAATTGTTGTTTATTAGAATTGTTTTTCTTCAGGTTCACGTCTCAGTCAGAATTTTCTGCAAAGTACGACTAAGGAAAATGTTTCACACACAACCGTTACAAAACTGTTTACGGACCAGTCAGAACTGCCTGTACTTCCGTCAGGGTGTCTAAACTATTTACGGACCAGTCAGAACTGCCTGTACTTCCATCAGGGTGTCTAAACTGTTTACGGACCAGTCAGAACTGCCTGTACTTCTGTCAGGGTGTCTAAACGGTGTACGGACCAGTCAGAACTGCCTGTACATCCATCAGGGTGTCTAAACTGTTTACAGACCAGTCAGAACTGCCTGTACTTCCATCAGGGTGTCTAAACTGTTTACGGACCAGTCAGAACTGCCTGTACTTCCGTCAGGGTGTCTCAACTGTTTACGGACCAGTCAGAACTGCCTGTACTTCCATCAGGGTGTCTAAACGTCAGGATACAAATTTACTGATCTCTTCACAGAAATTAAGATTACTGAAGTTCCAGGAGGGTGATGATTGTGGTCACGGTGAACTGACTTTTCACTTCTGGTCTCTTTCGCTTTGACGAATTAACTTCTCCACTTCGAACATGTCCACGTCCTGAAGAATTAGTTGAATTGGATGAATTTTCTTATAAAAAATTGGAAAAACTCAACTGCACTATGAAAAAGTAACTTGAACAAAATGGACATGTGTCCTTCAAATTTTTTTTTTTAAAAAAAGCAAAAACTAACTTAAATTTTATTACGTTTGAATCAAGAAATTGGACCCAGGAATTGTGAAAAGTTCAATAAAGATAAACAATGGTGAAAAAAAAGAATATGTTAACATGGGCATAAACATCATCGTCAATACCAGTAGAGCTCATTGTTGATCTGCCTTGGGCTCCAGGATTAACTTCTCCACTTCGAACATGTCCACGTCCTGAAGAATTCCCTCTGACTCGGCCATGAGTAGAACGCGGTACAAATCCTGGAAAATAAAAAACTTCAGAAATACATTTCTTCATTTCTTATGTCTAGAATTCCGTCTGACTCTGCATCCAGGATTAACCAGCAGAACACGGTACAGATCCTGCAAAAAATGACGAATTAACTATGATAAAGATTGTGTGTAGATTTCACGATTTAGCAGTATGACAATCAAGTATTGCGGCTTTTACTCCAAGTTTTCCTCTCATTAAACAAAGATGACAATGTTACCAATAAAGGCTAGGGCGGGGAAGAGAAAATGTTACCCCAGTGGGGAATAGAACCCAGACAGGACCTGCCCATACAGGACCAGGGGATACCGCCCCCCCCCCTCCGTGAACAGACAAACTTCCCGCAGAATCCGTATGAAGGTAATAAAATGCTGTAATCATAAATAGTAGAAGGTGACAAAAGTTGCATTTCATGACCCATGAAATCAAGTTGAAATACATATGTCTTGTCGGCTAAAACTAATAAAACATCCTAGAAAAAGCCTCTTTGGTGGCCATCCCTATTCCTAATATCAACGGAGGGTATGTGGGGTCCCTACCCAACCTTAGGCGGAGGGCCTGTCCTTCAGATCTGACCCTTCCTGTTTAGTCCTGCTGGCGGGTCTCCTTCCCGTCTGTTTCCTGTGCGCAGAAGGCGGGGAACAGGCCCTTGTACTTACTGCGTGCTGGGTCGATAAAACATGATGTACCTCAGCAAAAGCAAATTGCACAGTTGACAATTTCATTGTATTTTGTGTGACGAAAGGAAACAAAATTCAGCAAAAAGAATTACTTCCAGTGAGCATAGAACAGAGGACCTCTGGATTTTCTTATCGTTAAATTCAGTTCATTATGAACTTCACCAACAATTTCGTTTCTAAATTTGAGTCTTTGACTTATTTTCGGTTCAAAATTCAAGTGTAATCTGATAAGACTGAGGTCGTAACATTCAATCGCACAATTCGGGTTTTCACGCTGAGCAAAACTGTCAGAACTGACAGAAATAAAATGCCATTTTTAAGAATTATCGCAATTTAAATTTTAAAGGTGAGGGTTATTTTACAGAACTGCTAATCGTGAAAAAGTAGATTAGAGCAGAAATACCTTTCTACCGCGTTCTTTGTACAAGAACTTCAGCAGAAGATGCCTGTTGAATCGTTCTGAGTTCCCCTGGTTATCTGTTTGACACTGACCAATTTCAGCCTCTGAGACCTCAAAATACCGTAGAGCTACTGTTTCCAGTGTGTTTGGACTGAACAGAGAAGCAAGTCTGGATACCTCACTGTCGGCCATCCTGGACTGAAACTGCAACTGAAAAGTTACGGAACAGTAAGCAAAGTTCTCGCAATTTCCAGCAATAGTCGTAAATTGGTTTTATTCGAGAAAAAGAATTTTCATGTTGCAAAATATCAGTCACAATTTCCTGACCAGACGGCATTTTACAAATAAAATGTTTTCACAAAATGTAAGAATTTTCTGAAGTAAGAACAATGTGTTGTTGTGAAAGTGACCAAACCGCAGTGCTTTCAAACATAAAAGGAAATACTGTATAATTGCTATTTAAATGCAACCCAGTCAGTCTGGATGGGTCCTGGGCAGTTGTGTAGTGCAGTCAATTGTAATTGTATAAACGTCCACACATAGCCTACGCTACCAGACACGCACCACCATACAGTCCTTTTAAAATCGAGTGAAGTTATATAAAATGACGTTGCGTCATTGACCCAATTGCTGGCTCGTTCAAAATGACGTCATGACAACATTCTTGTGCAAACAAATTCCCACCAATGACTGTATCATAAATTAGGCCTACTTATCATAAAACTGCCAAAGCATGCTATGTGCCCTTTCCCAGAAAACTATGTGCCCCCCCTTTATAATCAATAAGCTGACTCTAACGAGCCAACAATCAGCAATGTAATCAATGCACAAGCCAGTTATTCCCCCTACATGTCTTGTTGCCAAAGTGTTCATGTACACTGAACTCAAAATATTGAATAGTGACGATCGTATCGATACTTTCTTGAAAACGTTCGGTAACCGTGATACAGAAAATAATCCTCACTTCCATTATTAACAAATTGCTCCAAAATAAAGAAGCCTAACCTTCAAAATGAAAGTGTTTTTGTTGTCCTTTCTGTCTGACAGACCACACGAGGAATGTTTGCTGCTGAATGTGGGATTATACTGCCCGTACTGCGCATCCAAGATGCAAGTGTCAAGTAAACACCAGCGGGTCGCCGTTGCCAGGTTAGTGCTTGTACGTCATGAAAAATTACAAAAGTTTAAAAAAAATAGATTGTGGGTTAATGAGTGGTTAGCTGTCTGACTGTTCCCTTCCGTAAAAACTGTAGAAATATCTTCTGAAACATTGCCTTCCATTAAACACACAACACACTGAATTAATTCATTACATTTTTTAAGATCACAGGCGGACCTACGCTGGAGGAAAAATCTGAATCCTGTGCAGGGCTTTGTAACTACAAGTAGTTCCATTTACTCATTCCAGAGACAGCGAAGGGAACTTGATAGCCCAGCCCATGGGCTCGCACCCGCCTGGACATCCTCACACATTCCAATCGCTTCCATATGACCGTGTCCAGCAGCATCTACAGGAGCAGCATCGCCTCGAGGCGGCCGCTGCACAGGGCCTTCCTCCGCACAACAAGGACATGGGTCAACACCAACATCAACATCATCGCCACCACCATCAACAGCCTAGCCAGGATTACGACCCTAATTTTTACCCTGGCTTTTCAGAGGAGAATCCATCGCAATCGCATTATCTGCAGGAGCTGAGATACCAACCACAGCCGAGGCAGACGCAAAGTTTGCCGAACCGCTACCTTCCGTTAGAGTACGGATTTATCGAACAACACGAAGGAACGTTCAGTTTCGAAGAAAACAAGAGAAAGCCTCATCAAAGATCACGCTTGAAAGAAATGCACACAGATTCTCTCAAATTACAGAAAAGAAAGCAGAGGTTAAAATTAGCAGACTTGGGGGTACACGGAGATAGCGCAATACCCGAAGTGCAGTCTCCAACACCACCACAAACTGATTCGAAACCTAGTACCCCGGAAGATACCGTCGTAACAATACCCGTGGTGGGTTTTGAAAATCTAAACTTTGATTATGCTGCGGCAGAAAATAATAGAAGATACAGAGAACAACAAAAGAAACAACAGAAACTACTTCAAAGACAAGAACAAATGCGGCAACAACGAAGTGAAATGCAACAACCATATCCGCACTTGCAACAACCATATGTACACCCACATCTGCAACATCCGCAATTACAAACTGCTAAACAACAACACCAGCAGCAGCAGCAGCAGCAGCAACAACCTGCACAAAAAGGTAAACAAGCTGAAGTGTTTGTAAACAACTACGCCTTGGATTACGAAACATCTCACCGTCACTCAGGCAGTGTTGATCGGCAAGAAGATGTCCCTGCTCAACATGTCATCGGACCCGACGGAAAACGATACTTCAGTGACGTTAATCAGCAACAACAGTACTGGAAACAACAGGAGGAATTGATGTTGCAAAAGGAAAATCTGAAGCATCAAGAACTTTACCGAAAGCAACAAGAACTTCTTTACAGGAAACAGCAAGAAAAACTCCACAGACAACAACAACAACAACACAAAAAAGCACATGAGCATTACAGGAGGCAACAACAAGAAAAACAAGGTCAAGTAGAACCACAAAGGTACAACAATCTAGAGAAGCAACAACATAAAGAAGAAATCATAACACAACAAACTGATCACAAAGTTGACCCCAATATTGCACTCATGCAGGAGTATATGATGCAACAGCAAGAATACGCAAGACGACAGCAACAACAACAACAACAACGGCAACAACAGGATCAACAAGGGATGCCATTCCATGCTGCCCCAACGTTTGATGATATCGTTGGGGAAAAGCATATCCACCACCATTATTCTTATCATCCAGAGCAAGAAAATACAAGTGAAAAGAACATTCAAGTTGACAACTTACCTCGAGAATTCTTTCACCAAAAGCCAGCGAAGAGGGAAAGAGAACACCGACACAAGGAGAAACAACACAAGAAACGACACAAACATCACAGACATGTTGATAGAATAGTCAGCACGGCCAAGAAGGAACCTCACAGTTCAAATCAAATCAGAGAACAGGAACTCCTTACAAACAAGCCGCCAGACACAGACAGAATGGAAGTCCAGGACACTAATATCACACAAGAGCAGCCAAAACAAGAACATGCACTCACCCGAGATGAACACGAAAAAAAGAAGATGGAAAAGCTGAAACGGGAGCACAGGCAGAATACAGTGTATTACAAAGAAAGAAACACGACAGAGGAGCAATCATTTGTTCGTTACACTACAGCACGAACGCTATATGACAAATGTGTCAAAGAAATGAAAGGTCTCCATGCAATAGAATCACTTGATTTCGTCAAAAACCAAACAAAAATCGCGTCCAAGATACGAAGGGACAGTTGTAGGTCGGATGCGTCGTCTTCCACAGCGCCTGCGCGAAGTGAGACTTCCGAAGCGTCTACCGATGATCTCCGGCAAACCAAAGGTGGAACATACTTCGCGAATGTGCACCGCAAAGGAAGCGTCGATTCGGCGGAACCCGTGGAGCTACCTCCAGTAGGCCTGGAGTTCACATCAGTAGATTCTACGAAACTCAGCTCTGATTCAAAGAGTAACGGGAGCGCTGAATTGTTCCCAGTTAATATCAAATACGATCCAACCAACCAACAGCACATTCTCTCCGTTTCTGCTGAAGCCGACATTGGCGATGATGCCGTCTCTGGTAGCCCCGGTGCCTCTTTCGAGGAAATTGACGATTCACTGCAAAAATACATGGAATGGTTACAGACAGAAGAAACCAGGCAACGACAGTTATCGTCAGGTACAAAGACAGTAATTGACGAAGTAGGAGACGTGATGAAGGAATCATCCTCTCCAAGTGAAACTGAAGCTGTCTCAGAAGTGTCACTACGCATTAGAGAGGAAGGAGATGAAAGCGAAGAATCAAAGAGGAGCTCCTTTCTGGAGCCTCTGGAAGATGTGGTTGAAGTTGAGAAGTGGGACTCTAATGGAACCACGTATTCCGTTTATATCGTCACAAGGAAGGTAAGCGAAGACAAAGATGAAGATGATGATTCAGTCGACATCAATTCCGAAGTCATCGCCATGTTGGATCATTCCATGGAATCGGTAGAACAGTTGGAATTGGAAGTTCCAGATATAGACAAGAAGCGTATTTCTTTCTCTAGTTCAGACATTCCGACTATCCAGGAACCGCCTGGAAAAGATAGTGATGTGCGCTTTTACATCAGCTCTTCCAGCGAGTTCCTCGAGGATTGTGAATCTCGATCAACTGGTTCTTACAGGATTTCTGAAGAAGAACTCTTGGATCTAGAGTATAGGGTTCCAACAATTCTCGATGAAAATGAAAATAGTCTCCTTCGTTCCAGCCTGGACGCCATCAAAGAAAACACGGGCTCATTTTTGCAAGTTCCACCTTCTGCCACTAACATCGAGTCTAGTGACGGAGATGAAGTTGAAATGCCACTTGATGAATCTGCTGAAGAAAAGGAATTCGAGAAAATTATGTCTTCGGAAGAAATGTATGACAGTACTTCAGACGAGGATTTCTCCCGCGATCCCAGTTTTGACATTGAAGAGGAAGTAGATGACATATTGGAAAATGTGGAAGTAGAAACCTACAGTCCCACTTCAACTCTGAGCAAAGCTTTCAGCCAACCAAGAAAGAAAAAGAAATCATCAAGGATGTTGAGACACATCCAGCCTCCAGACATGGTTCCTATACTATCGGCTGAATCCAACAGTGAGATGACATCATCAACAAGCAGCAATCAGGAAATACTGCAAAGTCTGGACATCCAAACGGCTCAATACCAGCAACTGGTCAGTGAATGTACTACTACAACTGACGAAGATGCTGACAAGTCAGAAAATGATGCCAAAGATGAAGATACTGATGAAGCTGAAGACTTTATGAAAGATGAAGATACTGACAAGTCTGGAAAAGATCAAGATGGTGACAAGTCTGCACAAGACGTTGAAGATACTGAAAATGCTGACAACTCCGCAAAAGATGCTGAAGATCTTGACAATGTTGATGCCCAAGTAGAATCTGGAAAAGCTATGGAAGACGATACAGAGGAGGAAGAACCTCCTTTGATTCCAGGAATTAGTCCCGAAGATGCATTTGAAGTTGTGGTTGAAGCAGCTTCTGAAGAAAGTTATGGGTCTGACTGGCCTTCCGACCATGATGAGTTCCTTCCCAGAGTGATCAAAGGTAAAGGAAAGAAATCTTCTGATATGTTTATATATGACTTCTACCACGAGAAACTGAGTAGGAAAAGAACCAGTTCCTGCGAGTGTGTCGCTGATGGTGCTTCGGTTGGCAGATTATCGGACATTGGTTCTGATGATCTTGAGAGGAGTACAAACGATGAACCAGCCGAAATCGATCACAGCATTGGAAGGAGTACTCTGGAAGTTCCGGGTACAGGTGAACAGATAATGACCTCATCAATGACATCATCTAATTTATCAGATGGATCATCCTTGGAACAAATAATTGATGACACCATGCAGCTGACGGAACGCATTTTGTCATCATGCGAAAAAGTTGATGCAAGAAAATCTCTGGAAAATGTAGTGACATATGAGACAGATGAAGGTAAAACACCAGAAGAAACCAAGGACAAACAACAGCAAAGAACGGATGAAGAAACAGAGCTCCATCACGAAAGGAAAACATCGGATCCTGAATCAAATTTTCCAATTGGTGACAAAGATGCAGAAATAAAAGAACTAGAAAGAGATGGCAAAGATTTAGAAGAGATATCCAGATGGAGTGAAGAAACTGTGAAAACAGTCAAAGAAAACAACGCAGCAGAAGATGTCTCAAAAGTGGGATTCAGTGATAACACTGAACATGAACAGGACGCTGGTGATGATGAGTGCAACGAAAGGCAAGAAAGCGCTAAGGACGGTGAATTGAAAGCAACAACCGATGACGCTGAAGTTGAAATGAGTTCCGAATCAGAAGAAGAAGAAGAAGTTTCAATTGAATGGAGCCAGGACACGGTGAGAAAGTCAAGTTTCGATTCATTAGACACAGCGGAGATTATTCATGTCATTGATGATATTATTGAAGATGAAATCTACGACACAAATGAAGATGAGAGTTTGACCAAGGAGACGACTAGCATAGAGAAACAAGATGCTGTGCCAAAGATAAACATTCGGTCTCAAAGTCCAAACCTTTCAGACTGTGAAGTTCTCCTGGACAACTGCGTTACAATTGTAGAAGAAAACTTCTACGTGTCATCGATGGACAAGCTGGAAGAAGAAACACGTCTTTTGACCACGAAGTCTGTGGACCACCAGGATATGTTCATGGAGTCCGAGTCAAAGGCGTGTATGTTGGATGAGCCAATATACACCAACAGACAACTCTTGTTGCCAAAGAGTCCACTTGTTACCAAAGAGAGTTCTTCACATGATGACCATTTCGAAGATATTTCGGGATCTGACTTCGAAACAAAATCGTCAGATTTTGATACAAGGTCATTCGAAGAATTGGAAAGGATGATTGCAATGGAGGATTCCTCTGATAACGTGGAAATTGTTAAGCATCTAAGTAAGGAAAATGTTGCAGAATCAGCTAGACCAAAGCCGTTGGCTAAAATTGTGGTGAAAGAAGTAGAAACGTTGGAAAATGCAACGGTGTGTAAAGTCACAAAAGATGAACGAATCGCTACAAGACAACTGGAAGGTGCAAGGGATAGTGATTTGCCAGGGCCACTTGGGCCACAAAAACTGAAGGTTTTGGCAACTGCTGCTCTGAAGCAAAAGGAAAGTGCAGCGACTCAAGGCAGAGAGTCCAAAGAAGTGAAACAAAATGAGCACGATTCAGCAACGAATGGAGTCAATGAAGGAGATGAAAGGATTGATGCCGCAGGTATTGTAAGTACACAGACAGTAAAAAGCCATCCATTGGTGGTTAGAAGACAACAAGGGCTTCTAAACAGAGATACTGAGTTTGACAGTGTGACATCTGATGCTTTATCAGATACTAATGAAGATTTGGCAGGTCGCAGCACTCCAAGCGGTTCCATCATGGACGAAAGCGATTCATCTAGTATATCACTAGCTGACAAGCCTAAGATGGACTATCTGAAGCCTGGAATGCACACGTTTAATGACGACAGTAGCATTAGTGATCTATTCCCAGACACAGATAGCGAACCGCTCGATGACGAGGTCTTCCTCTCAGATTCTTGTTGCCAAGAGCCAGAACCACAGCCTCGATTTGGTCCACAGCAACCTCAAACCAGCTGGAGTGAGCTTGTAACTGATCAATCTTCTAGCGTGGCCTCCTTCGAGACCCCCAACCTCCTTTCAGATACTCAGGCTGAAGACTTTTTACGTCATATGCTTGGAATTCACGAACAGACCTATCATTCTGAAGCGTCAGACAGCGAACAAGCTGAGCTCGAAGAGGACTTATCAGCCTGTCTGTCCGACGTCTGCCAGGTCGTGACGTCAGAATCCGAAAGTGAGGCTGGAGAAGTGATATCAGAGGAAGTTCACTCCCAGGAGGTTACACTTGTCTTTGCATGGCCCAAAGGCAAGAAACCGCTACCTTCTTCCAGAGATATCGCGGGACAACCATACCGAGAGCTTCACGTACGGAAGGTGACCCGAGTCAAAGACTTCGATGTCGAAATTCTAGAGGGCCCGAAGATAGTGTACACAAAGAAAAACGCAATTGAAGACAAGGATGGCAGATTGCAGGAGAACCCAGAAATAAAGGTTTCAAAACCTAATGACGAATTTAACAAACTGGACGTCACCTGCGAATCTGGAATATTTAGCAGTGAAGGTGATGAAATTCGCCAAGAAACTCCCTCCGACAATCTCAATCTCGATGATCTGCTGCAAAATCTCTCTGACATATCATCGGAACTCGATACAACAGGTGAGAAATCAGTTCAGATGCATGATAGGAACGAAGCATGGAACATCCATGCCATTCCTCTAGTTATACCCAAACCAGTGAGCACTTCTGGGAGACAAAGTGTGGTCAGTGAGACTAGTATGAAAGAGGCCATGGAACATGGTGTTAGTGGTGAAGACGCTTTGGTAGACAGCACAGACCCAGTGCATGAAGCAGATGTTAAGCATGACCACGCCAGTAACCAAGCTATCAAGCATGAAGATTTGGCACAGCATGATGGTGAAAAGACTGAAGTGGATAGTACTGCTGTAGATGATGGTGATGATGGTAAAACGTTTAATGAAACTAGAGATAAGACTGACCAGCATGAAGATTTAACTAGTAAGAGTATCACAGACATTAAGAAAATAGAGGATGAGCATGAGAAGCTAATGTACACTGGTGATGATAAGAAGACGCATGCCAGAAGAACAGTAATTGTAACCGCGGTGCTTAGGCCAAAGAGTGATTTAGAAAAGCAAAAAGAACTTCCTAAGGATGTTTGTCCACTCAAACATTGTGATACATGTAAGTCTCTCGTGCATGTTAGAAAAGTAGCTGTTAAGGGAAAGAGGGCGCGATCACATTTAAAGTGCATGAAATGTAGACAAATGATTAGTGAGAGGTTAGTTAGTAGAGTAACAAAAACATCAAGTTGTAAAAACATTTCAGAAAGTGTGGAAGTCGGCGACTACTGTGCCAGCACGTGGCCACCTAGCAGGGAAAGAAAATTTCGTGGTGGCCTTTGCACAACAGACACCTTCACAGAACATTTAAAAAAACATAGTCGACAAACTTTTCACAAAGTTTCACAATTTGACACAAACACAGAACAAGATATAAACACAAATGACACTGAAATCCCAAACGTTCCCAATGACAAGCGTTCAATGAACGATGATACAATTATCAGTTTAGTTGCCAAGGAGACAGACAAGATTAAATGCGTACTTCCTGAGCCACCGAGTACTGAGTACACGCCTTTGCTTTCTGACACACTGATTGATGAGATTGATGCACAATTGAGTGAATCACATTTGTCTGTTGAATCCACAGAGAGTGATGCTACTAATCCATTTTATGAGACTTCTAGTAGTACAGATACGGTAGTAGGTGTTTCGGATTCGAATAATATTGTAACGTTTCAGAATCCTCACCCATACCCTCAGGGGTTAAAATCCCCACCACCTGCACCAGTAGCAGACAGCCCAACCAAAATTGATGATGCGCAACCAAAACGAACTGCTTCTCTGAGCAAAGAGGAGTCCATAGACAGTGATAACTTAGACGTCATAATCGAAGGCTACGGCAGCGACACTGAAGAACTGCTGAGTGAAATCGAGTACGAATTACAGCTCCAGATACCAGCTCCAGTCTATGTGACCAAGACGGAAGATTCTTCCAGATACATTAGCATTATTCCCGTGAAACCGCGAACGGAAGGATATGGAAGTTATTTCGCTATTGTAGATTTTGAAGATCTAACTTTTGATCGAGTGGTGACATTCCTTCCAAGAGAAATCCTTCACCTGAATATGCCCGACGCTTCCATGTTCATCAGCAACATACCCGAGACACCACGGGCAGAAGGGTATGGCAGTTATGTTGCGGAAGATCCAACTTTTATTCGAGTGGCGATATTCCTGCCGAAAAGAGTTTTCCATCTCAACATACCTGATACTTCAACATACTTGTTTCCAATTGATGACACCACCTTTACTGATCCAGTTAGATCAAAGGTTACAGGAACAATGATGGGTCCAGCGAAAGTTTCCTCTGTCGAGATAAAACACAAGTCAGCTGGGTATGATACAAGGGAGTTAGTATGCTCCATAGAAAGTCCGACACTCACGTTTGAGCCTTATGAAGAAAGCATAGACTTACCAGACGATATGAAAATCATCTACTCGACTGTAACCAAAGAATTGCTTATTCCTGCCAAAGAGGAACCGCAACATTCTTTGAATGGTTTTACCGTCAATGAATACGCTGACGATGTCGCCGACGCCATAATGAAGGATACCTTACAACAACTTGCAATGTTGTATCCAGTGGCTAAGAAGAAGAAAAAGATACCACCTGTGAAGCATGCGCTGGACGTATATATTGAACCCTCAGAGCTACACCAAACTGAACAACTTCAGAGTATTCCAGAATTACCCGATGAATTATCATTATTATCTACTCGTTGTATCAACATACAACTTCAGATTACAATAGCATTGGAAAATCCGGTTTTGATCTTCGTTGATGCAAATCACGAAACAGGGGTTTCAAGCCAGTTCTTGCACTATGCAAAGCAATATTGGTTTGAATTCGGTGTGGAGTATGTACAGTTAGGCATAGTAACTAATACTATTGATACACCTACAGAAGCTGGCGAGTGTAGATGGGGAGTCACTGCTGAGCCTCGGTACCTTCCAAGTGCGGTGAATCAGATATTGATTTTAGAGGATTATTTTATGAGTGAGTATCAAGCTTCACGGTCAGAAATAGCTGGTAATACTTCTCGTCTACAACTCAACAGTACAAATGTCAAGATAGAGACTGCTGTAGCATTGCCGCCTGAACCAGCAGGCAACCGACATCACAAACATGAAGAAGAACAAAACGTAACTCCGGATAATGCGGCAGAGCGTGAAGCGAAAGACGATGAAAATGTAGCTGAAGTTGAAGAGGAACGAACTGTGCAAGGAATTGCGGTTACGCAGCAAAGGGAGAAGAGATCAAGTGGAAACGAAATTGAATTCAAAGCAAAAGAAGCGGCAATGAATGAAGCCATACAAGCTGTGCATGATAGTAAAGAAAAACTAAACCAGACAACAGCAGAAAACAAACATAAACAAGGAACTGTATTGATAAACACACGCTCTCACAAATCCATGCACATGAAACAAATGGCGTCTGGAATAGTCGAAAGTGCTTTTCACGCGGCAAGAGGTGAATTGAAAGTAATGTTTCAAGAACAGCCCAATACACCAGAAAGCCAGACGCAGCTTGAAGAAGATGAACTGGAGATGACAAGTGAAAACCTCAATCCAGGAATAGAGAGCATTGAATGGAAAACAAATCGAAAGAAAAGCGAAGAGAACAAAGTGTGGAAGGGGAACCCGTTCATAGAAAGAGACGAAAACAGGGTGTGGAAGGGGAATCCTGTCCAGTACACTGAAACCCAGGACAGGGTCATCCCTGTGATGCAGAGAAGAACAAACGCACCGGTCAGCCAGTCTGAGGTCGTGACGCCAAGGGAAACAGCCAACAACGTTTCTGTTGTGGACATAGGTCAAGTCAGGACTGCTGGAAGGGAAGATAGAGCTTTGAAAAGTGACGCCATCGCAGGTGCCAGATTGGTATGGAAGGATTACAGGGGCTCGAATAGATTCTACAACGAGCATAATGTACCAGATTATCAAGAGACTGTCGATAAGATTATGTACCCAAGAATGTCACAATCAACGCCAGAGCTGCATACCGCGGAAGAAGTTGAGGAACTGGAAAGAATTAAACAGGATATCATCAAGATTGATGCTTCAGGAAGGTTTGTTCTACCACAGGGTGGACCGGAAATGAGTCTGAAAGAACCAGAACCGAAGAAGAAGAAAGAGTTATCGATCAAAATACCTGTAGACGTCGTTAAGAATCCGACGGTAGAGCCAACCGAAGAAAGCAAAACAGAAAGGAGGAATCAGACATCACAAGTAGCAATTCCAGATCAAAGAGTCGTACCCAAAACCGCTGAAAGTCCATCTTCTAAGCTGCCAGATCTACTTGGTGGAGCAAAAGCCTTTACTCCATACGGTGGTGTAAGGACATTTGCATTCGGAAAGGATGATGTTGACACAGATACTCATCATCACAAAGAGTACTCAAAGGATAGGCAATATGTGAAGAATTCCAAATTAACCACAACGACACAGAATTCTGGAAAACACAGCGAATGTACCTTTTCTACAGAAGGCACCATTAAGGATATTCCTGTGTTTGGTGCCCTTTTTGGTGGCGTAGAAGACAGAAGTCGACCCGATCCAGATCACAAAAGCATCCAGTCCGCATTTGATGACTTATTTGGTTCGACGGAACAAACACATCAGACAGAAAGGAAAGAAATTGAATTAGGCAGAAACCTAGACTGGTACAAGATGCAAGAAGAAAAGGCTAACGTAGAAAGAATAACATTTAAAGATGATGAAGCAAAGACACAAGCGGTGAAGACTTTAGATTATAAGGTTGAACGTACAGACGAAACAGTAGGAGAGGTGCCTGCGGACCTTGGAATCATGACGGCATCAAAACCCATCCACGATGTGTCGATTGGAATAGCGCGAAAGGATTTTGCGAGGTCCAACAGAAAAATGTTGCAAGACTCGCCCAGAGGTATTGAGTATGAAAGACCTGTTTCTCCACTGAGTCCTCCCCAGGTGATGGATGTGAGCAGCCCGTCTCCAAGCACCAGACGGCGACGCGGTTCCCGATCGCCAAAATCTCCGAGAAGACGAAGACGTCCAGTGTGCCCAGAACACCAGCGAGTGTTCCAGGACGTCCACGATGGTCATCAGGAAGAGATCAGACCCAAGATAGAGATTGTGCGTGAGCCTGAATCACAAATAGAAACCTTGATACACAGACATGAAGCACAGAGAAGGGACATTGAACCGAGGCGTGATGTTGTTCGTGAAACTGAACCACCGACAGAAACATTCATAAGGGGTGATGAACCTCAAAGTGAAACAATAATACAGCAGGAGCCGCCAGCAGAAAATTTTGTAAACATCCCAATTCCTGTTTATCACGAAGAGATAACAACAAAAGGTCACGAAGAAGTAATTTCATCTGAAAGAAGGGAAGGGTTCTCACATGATAGAAGGGAGCAAGACATTTCTGATGAAAGAATGGAAAAAATTATGCATGGAAGAAAGAAGGAATTTAAAAGTGAAATAAAGGAAAAATATTTGGATGAAAGAAAAGAAGAATATACTAGTGAAGGAGACCAGCTGTTTGTGGAAATGCCAACTGATGAGGAAATGTTTGACGAATCACGTACAAAACAAAAGTCATCAATTGCAGTGGCGTCAGATGAAGATAATGAAGTAAGGGATATCATGGAAAAATCCCCAAGTCGAGAAGAATTGGTTGAAATGAAGAGACAAAGAAAGAAGAAAATACTTCACAAGAAAGAAGTAGAAGAAGTAAGGGAATCTGAAATTACCCAATCTAGAACATCACAAGAAGTAACATGGAAAGCTGACGTTCCCTTTAAATCTAAAAAGTCACAAGAAGTAGCATGGAAAAGTGAAGAACCCGATGACATTTCCAGCACACAATATCTCTTTCCTTCGGAAAGAAATTACGACATCGTAGAGCACCCGAAACCTGATATTCACATGACATGTGAAGTGCACACAGAAGACAATTTCGAAGAATCCAAGAGGGAAATGGCTGAAAACCAAAAACCTGCCATTGAGGTGTCGAAGAAATATTTCAAGACAGGGGTGACAGCGCATGCTGCTGATACTGGAGAAGATGGAATACCCGAACGACAAGTGTTCTATGACGATGTGGCTGGAGCCAGACTTATTTTAAAGGACAAGTTTGGCCCTTCGGCATTTGAGGTCGTTAGGCCTCAACCTTCAAGGAGACTGGCAGCCAGTACTCAGGATGTAGCATGGAGGAAACCGAGGGATGATAGGATTAGTAATTTGTCTTACCAAGAGAAGTCATTGTCAACATCAAGTCCGTCGGTTTACAAGAGGAAGGAATACACTTCTGAAAGTCAAGCTGTTGAAGAAAGGAAAACATTCTCTGAACGTTTCATCCAACAAACTATGGACACAGGTGGTAGAAAAGCAGATGTTCCATTTAGACGAATCCCGCTAATTCCACAGTATGAAATAGGCACTGATATGAAACCAGAATCAATGTCGGACAGGGAAACATATTTCAGACCATCACAGCAACCAACTCAGAGATATGACTACTCACAACCAATTGGTGGTAGTTGTAAAATGGACGCGGCTCAAGAGGACGTCATAAAAGTTGACAAGAAAGGAAGATTTGTACTTCCTGCGTCAATGATATCAAATGTTGGTAAAGTATCAAGGCCAACCACGACGAAAGATCTGCAGGTACCAGTTATAGAAACATCCATGTCAGCATCGAGCCCTGTACTGAATAAAAGAGATTTTCGAACGTTTAGATCTACTTTTGAAGAAAGACGCAAAAGTAGTTCTCCAGTCGGTTTCTTGAAACCTAGTGACATATACGACCGAGAAACTGATGTTTTTCAACATGGCATGTCAGTGTCCCCATCAAGTCCATCTTTCTACAGGAGAAACAATCAAATTCAAAAGAAGAAAGAAAGAAGAACAAACATGGTACCAGTGTTTAAAGCTTCAGATTATCATGTCAAGGACAGGGACGAATCATTTTTTACATCACTGAAGGATGAATCTGGAACTGGGATATTCAGGCAAAGAGGAGCTAAAGGTTTAATCAAACCTCACGAAATTTTGGAGATGGAGAAACGCCTTGGTGTCAAACGTGTGACGTCATCCAGTGAAGGTCATTTGCCCGTTTCCACACAGAGTACAGACGACTATCAAGAAGCAAGTCAGAGCTGCTCAGAGTTGGGATCGTTGCAGACAAGACCAACTGGGATTTCGTTCCTCGACACGATGTTTGCGCACAGATCATCTTCCGCCACGTCCTTGGGTAGTTCTGGTTCTACTTTAACCGATACACGCTCGGACAGATACCACGACGTAGAGACATCAGACGACGATCAACCCAGATCCACCCACGGGATGTCCAGAAGCGTCGACAGCTTTAGAGACCAACCGCATCATCAACCAGTGGGAACGTCCAGCCAAGATCGACCAATAACTATCAGTTCTTTCGCGGCTGAATCTGAACCAAATATCAGTGATCGCCAGAGACCCTTCTCCGCCAGGAGGAGAAAGCCTGTGGAGTACGTGGTACAGAGGCAGTTTTTGGATGATACGGTGCCGTACATCCTGGGTGCTGATGTTTATCGCTCTGACGACGAAGAGAAGGAATCCGCTGCGTTCACTGAAACAAGAAGATCTCGTCAAACATCACGTTATTCGGATGTTGAAAAATCGGCCAGAACTGCTACCACGGAGAAGAAACCCAGAGAATACGTGATGCATTGCAGGTCGTTTTACGACAATGAACCGTTTATCAGTTCCGAGGACGTCTCACTCAACGTCAACGTCAACGACACCGAGGAGGTAAAGATGAAGAAGAACCTGACGGTGATTAAAAAAAAACTTCCACAAACCGTGAGTACCTTGTGTGATGGACATGCGGACATTCGTCAAAGTGAAGAACAGGAGACGACGAAAACGAAATTCTATCCACGAGCAATGATAGATCAAACGGTGCAAGTCATGAACGACAGGGAAACTCGGAAAATATTTGACAAAAAATTACCTAAAGATGACGCTTTTCAATATTTGCGGCCCAAACGTTCTAATAAACATCAAGATAGATTGAGCCAATCAGCGCAACACATTCCGCATGAAGGACAAAACATGCATCACGAATTGGACAAAGAAATTCACGATCTAATTGGTTTATCTTTACCAAGTCTAAATCAATTACTGACCAAGCAAAGAACAGTGAGGTGTGACGTAGAGGCAGTTGATGTTCCTGACAACACAGCCCGAGTGATTTCAGTCTCAGAGACTAGGACAAGAAGACCACCGCATGAGAACAATTTGAGTAGACCCATACAAAGTGTTAGAACTAAACCTGTAACTGAATACATAATACAACGAGATGGTTCATCAGCCTCAGAAACTGGACTTACAAGTGGAGATGTGATTCAAAGATTCAGTTCTGAACAAGAGCGTAGAAATATACATCGCAAAACCTCGTATGAAAATACTTCTCAGAGTACCACTGACCCAATGTCAGGAACTGACATTACTATATCCTATGTACAGCGAAACAATAAGCAGCAGAGGCAGGACCAGAAACCAAAGCATTCCTTTCATATTACAGACTATGAAAAATGGAACACTGATAAACATCTGACTGCGACGACAAAGGGTGTGGTTGCCACGGGTAAAAGACAATGTACGCCACCTAGTGACTATGAACACGTGACTCAAATACCTGCAAGATATGAGGGACAATTTCCGGTTTCATCGAGTCCACCAATCAGAAGGAAGGAAATCAATGTGAGAGTCAATGAAGCTCGGCCGCAACCAACAACATTCAAAATACAAAACACTGAGGCGGATGTAAGCAGGGTGATCCAGTATGAACAAGAGCTGGCCGACTCAGATGATGACGACGAAGAGGCCAAATCAGACACCACAAGGAAATCCGAGACCATCGCTACCTCAATTGGTTCTACAGGCGCAGCATCTGAGCCCTACCCAGAGGTACTACCTCGCTCCTATCTCTATGGTTCCCAGGTTGCAATTTCAGAGTCCTCAAGTGAAACTTCAGAGAGAGATTGGGACAGATTTTTCAAAAATTTGGATGAGCAAAATGCCCAGTTGTATGAAGTAGGAGGCTCCACTTCGGATGTGAGTGAAGATCTTGACATGATCTTGTACAGCAGTGGATACTTGAGCCAAAGTCCATTGACTACGAAACCAGAAGGATCTTTGACGAAGAGAGGTTTGTCAGTTGAAGACCGAAGACAAGGTCTCACACGACAAGGAGCTGTGGACCACAGTTCTCCAGTACCGTTTCCATTTGATACGGAATTTAAAATCAGTTCCACTGAAGACGATCAGGACAGCTTTGAAAAACTGTTTAAGAAGTACGAAAAAGAGGAATATGACAATGTCCCTACTGTACGGGATGTTGAGGAATATGATAACGTGCCATTTTCTCAAGTGAGTCCACTGAAAGCCTCTGGTGATGTAGTTGAACCATCTAAAGAAGTCTGGAACTTGAGAGCATTGCTTGCTGGACAAGACATACCAAAATTGACCACAACCGAGAGGAGTGTGTTTCAGAGAAACGAACTGGACTCTCTGTATTTAAAATCAAAATCCAAGTCAGGAACTACCGGTGATTTGATAGACCATCGATCCTGGGAACAACCTGGGGCTTCCCGAGGAGTCCTCCGAGATCGAATAAGACAGATGGAAAGACTTAATGCAATACGGGGTAATGTGGAGGACCTGTTGGCGGAGGTTGAGACTTTACAGACCGCAATCAGGGCTAGTCAAACGCGAAGAGCTTCGTCAGTAATGAGTGATTTACCGAGTCAAAGACACCAGCGTGAAGGGTCCGCAGATGAACCTAGATCAACCAGGTCCAAATCCTGGGATTCTAACGTTGCAAATCTTAACGCAACCGAACGTCTATTGCAGAATATCGTAGCTTCGGTCCAGACAGTCGATAGGTCCTCGAGTAGTGCAGGAAGAAGTCAAATGGAAATTAATCGTGAACTACGGTCGACTCAATCGGAACCAAGAACGACTGAATCCCCACCGTGGTATGATCTAGGTTTTGAATCAGATAGCCAAGAAATAAAACGGGAAAAGACACCGAAGTCTATACTGAAAGTCAAGACTGAGAAACCAATGGTTCATTCTGGTATTGTAAGATTCTCCGAGGACCAAATGTACAGTAATAACAAAAAGCAGCCCGAAAGAACTAAGAGGAAACAAGTGAGCACAATGGCTCCGAAAACGTCGCCCGCTGGAAGGTCGCCGCCTATGGTCCGCAGAATAATACTCGATGGACGTGAGACACATCTGTGATGATTCTACAGATAAAATATATTTTGGTCCAAAACGTAATCGAGTTTTTCATGATAAGATCACATTTACATTTTAAGCCTGAATTTGCATGAAGAAGTTCAAAAAAAATTTAAATGTTGCCTCCAGTGGGATTTGAACTCACAACACTGACCATCATTGGATCTAAGGTTGAATGCTTATCCAGATAGGCCACAGAGGCCTGTGCTACTTGGTAGACATTTAACTGACGTTTGTTTCATGCTCCATTTCACATTTGAAAAATTATTAAAGCATGTCTGATGTAAATTCTGTCTTAAGATGTGAAATTTGATTTGATCTTATTGTGAAAAACTCGAATGTATTTTGACTCCAAGGAACATGGCATGAAGTGGCAGGAATTGATCTTAGGATTTCTGATCTTCCGCAACTCACGAATCCATCACAGGAATTGATAAAAATCTCGCTGTACAACTCTTTGGAACAAAAAAGTTATCACTGTTGGAATAAAAAACAAGACAAAACAAAACCGTCATTTTGGTCATGGTGCCTCAATAGTTTTGCTTGGGTTGTACTTCATGACAAGTGTGTAAAAATGTAGATATTTGCTTTTGTATTGCGTGCCTAGATTATAGTCTCCCTGTCCGTCCCGAACCTGTGATACAAGCGAAAGCCCGTCTCCATTGCTCAAGCCGCTATGCGCTATTTATGCTAATTTATTAATTGCTTCCTGTGATAATCTACAAAAAGTATTTACCTTATTTATTGATACTTACTATTTACAGTGAGTATAATTGTGTTAAATTAATTATATCTGAATACCTTGCGCGCTTTCTATTACCACTAGTGTCCTTGACACTGCAGACTACAATTAAACGATTCACACACAATTCATTTTATCCTATTTCAGAACTGCCAGAAGAGTCTGTCTCTATGGATCTTTAAATATAATAAAAGCGGTTTTGTAAATAATGCTGAGAAAATAGTGGACTAGAAAAAAATTACTACGTTGAGGGTGAAAACCTAATCGTCTCAATTTAAAACGTTCGAAAATCACCAAGCATACTATGTACTTACCAAAGAATTTTGCATAAGAAAATGTAGTTTTCTAGCAGAGGGTTCCGTTACAAACACAAAGGGAATAAGATTTTTTTACCTTAATGTTGCTTATTTTGCAAATCCTACTTTAAAGTGAACGGCAAAGCAACTTAAATGTGGCTTTTTATATATTTTAAATATTGTTTCCGAGAAACTCAATGGGAGTGAAAACACACGCGCTTATTTGACCTTACTACCTGATATTTTGTTCTATTTTTTTACGTGAACAGACTATTTCAAAATGTTCACGAAGGTAATGTCCTCAATTTTGTACATCTTCAACTTCAGCACCGTTTGTACACATGAAACAGTACCATGTGTCGACTTCTTAAAGGTTTTGCCGCATTTATGGTGTGATCACACTGGACGACACCGAGACCGATAACGAGACCGATTAAATATCTTAGCCAATGGCATCACTGATATTGTCTCGCTGTAGTGTGAACTGCTTCATAGAATTCTATGTAACCCATTTCAATCGGTCTCGCTATCTGTCTCGTTCTCGGTCTTGCTGTCGCTCAATGTGAACACACCATAAGGGCGGACTTATATTGGGGCGAACGCAAAAGCGAAAGCGAAAATTTCTTTGATCGTTGCCGCTACCCAATATAAACAGACAACTAGGAAAGCTATGTATCCATCCCAAGCGATGTCGCTTTCGCTTTCACTCCAGTGTAAAGTTTGTCTAAGAAATGTGTGAGAAGTCTGTGTCTGGGAAATGTGAACACTTCTTTGTTTACACATAATGAAATTCAGCCCAAAATTCCAAACGATATTGTAGAACCAGTGATCATACACGAAAAATCATCGTAATGTTAAAGAATCCACAGTCAAAAATTCTATTCCCTAATACAAATTATCGGTGGATATTCAGGCTTAAGTATGGGACTAAATTTTCTCATGACGTTTTGGCTCAGGCTTCGTTTACACACATCATCAATGTCACCGTTATTGTACTGCTTAAAAATGGGTCCAATGTAGTCCAATGATGTTGCTTACACTAAACGTTAATGGTGTGTTCACACTCAGTGACACTGAGAACGATATATGTAGCGAGACTGGTGAATGGCTAAAATTAGCCAATGCCATCAGTGGTAGAGTCTCAGTGGAGTGTTAAGTGTCCTGCATGTTATAGTGGAACACATAATTTGCGTTGTCGGTCTCGGTATCGTTCTCGGTGTCATCCAGTGTGAACAGACCTTTATATTCGTACGTGTGAACTTTACGTGTGACGTAAACGTAACTTTTTTGTACTGTTTAAAAATGGTTTCAATGCAGATCTATGGCACTGTTCACATACAACGTCAAAAAGATGAAAGGTGCCACTCTCAAAAATGTTGACGTTGACGGTACGTGTAAACAAACCTTTACTTTGTACTAACCGCTAAAACTTTGGAACAAAGAGGACAGTTTATCTCCTGAGAAAACGCCCTCTCTTCGCCATGTCTCCTTTCCTTATGTCTACAACAAGATTACAGAAAAATATTTTTGGCGTTGAATAATGCAAACAAAAGACAAATCTTACCTTATCATTTTAATAATAAAAATTACGTTGTGTCATTGAACGTTCGCATTGCTGGCTCGCAAATGACATTATGGCAGCATTCTGTGTTAACAAATTCCAACCAAAGACTGCAGCTTAAAGTAGGCCTAATTATCATACAACTGCCAAGGCATAATCCCAAAATGTTATGGGTCCCCGAAATCAACCACTATGCCGACTCTAACGAGCCAACAAATATGAAAACGTCTGCCAATTTCACTTCTTCCTAGAGTTTGGTCAAAACAAACAGCCGTCTACTACTAGCTGTGGAAGTAATTATTCTTGTTAATAACAATATTGAAATTGTTCTGTTACAACGATAAATCCGATCACACTTCTGTGCGTGCAATTATTCAGCCATACCAACCCACCCGTAAACAAGATAGCTGCAGGTATTTTTTTTATTATCGCCCGCACCCGAAGGATGCGGGAAAGTAGTTGTACACCTGTCTGTCTGTACACGGGGGGGGGGGGAGGGACGCTATCCCCCAGAGGTC